>JAGFPH010004982.1:12208-30552 GCA_018207615.1 Philaenus spumarius | reverse complement strand
AAAAAAAACAGTCTACCACAAAATTTGTACAGAGTTTATTGGTTTCTCGAAAAAACAGACTAACGCAAAATTTGTACCGAATGTATTTTTCCCTCAAGCAATTAACAGAATTTATTGTTTTCTCAAAAAATATCCTTCCACACACATAAGTTGTACAGTACTTATCACATACATTATTTCTCAAGGCCATTTTTTCGTCGGTACGCCATAACTTCCTTAATACATCATCAAATTACATGAATGAGGCATCATTTTAAAGCTTTCCTTAACCGCTACACCGGAAAAATATACAAAATACAATTATACGAAAAAATACAATTTTCCTGGCGTTGGCAACACTGATGATAACAATACCCAGCTGGAGAGCTGCCGTTACGCCACTACATTGCTATTTTTAATTAATATACGCACTATACGATACTAAATATACGGTGTGTACTTTAATTAAGTGAGATACATATCTATTCTTTACTTCAACCCTCACCTATGCACATGACGCACTATACGATACTAAATGTTTAAAGTTAGAATGCGAATGCTTCGCACGGGTCAGCACCCCCCCCCCCCCAAAAAAAAAAAACCTCCTTCCAAAAAATTGTACAGAAATTATTGTTTTCGCAAAAAGCCTCAATAGTTGAACAGAATTTATTGTTACTAGAAATACCCGTTTTACAAAAAAGTTATACAAATATTGATTCTCTCTCTCTCTCTCTCTCTCAAAAAAAAAGTTTAATAATAATAAGAAGAAATTAGTTTAATTATGTTTCTTTAGTTTGTTTTTGAAGTTATACCATAAATCATGAATAATAAAATAGATTATGCATGCATACAGGGGCTGTGTGCCGAAAAAAAGGTTGTCGGGAAAATAGTGCATGATCGCGCCGCGAGGTAGCGCTAGGGAGAAATCATTGGTAGCATTGGTGCTTCACACAGCTTCCGTCGTTTCCCCAATAGATAGCCCCACTATCGTCGAATTTCCAGTTTATTCAAATATTGCATTGGATCGGAGTTCTATTAGGTTATCCAAATGCAATGGTTATACTTCTTTGCGCCCGTTGTAATCGGGATGGGGTGTCGGTCGAGAAACCGCGTCACGCGTTAGGAGTAAAATCCTGAAAGTGCCTTTTAATACCTTTTCCCTACAAGAGATACCTCAAGAGTCTCGGTGGGTGAGTGGTTAATGCACTCGACTTCCACGCTAGAATCCCTGGTTCGATCCCCGGCTGGGAATTTTTTTTCAAAATTTACAAGAAAGTATACGAATATACGAATGACCAAAGAAGTATAACTTCCACCGTCTGGTCCGACGCAGACCCAATTTTTTATTTTGGGTGTTAGTTATTTGGTGTTGTGTTCATTCATGACACAAAATTATTTCACTCGATTATTATCTTATACTCGATCAATTCATATTAATTTATTATACATTGATAGAAGTTGTTTTCGTTGTTGAAGAGACTTAATTACTAAGTTTCGTAAAACATATTTAATTTCTGATGTCTCAGAGACCATGGAACGTTCACATAATCATTTTGTGTAACCAAAATGTCTTTCTAGAACATTCATCGTCCTAGACACGTTTATCAGATTTTACAGAAATTTATTTAGATCCAAATTATAATCAATTGAGATTGAACAGCAATTCAACTGTATAATTGTAGGCAGTTAGGTTTTTCCATCAAATAAAAACATTTTAATATAATTCTTTGCTAAAATACGTAGGCGCTAATTACTTACTATCAAAAGTTTTGACTAAAAAGCTTTTAATTAAAACTCATTACGTTATGTTAATCAATACTTAAAATTAAACAAATTTCTTTAAATCATATTTTGTTTGAAAATAAATATACAGGAAACATTTTTAAAACCATCTGGCCAAAGACAATAACGGCTTTATTTATCACCACAGAAGAACGCATACGAACAACATTGTAATGTATTACGTATTGTAACTCTAACATATTGAGGCAAATTTCTTCGCCGGAACACTCACAAAACTAACGTTTGTTAAGGCTATCACAGATTTATCTAGAAGATAACAATATTTATACAACACTGTCTAGAAATTTATTCAGAGCAAAACAACTGTTCTAAAAGCTATTCCTGTTTCGCTATTGATGTTTGATGTTTGGATAGGTAATTAAATCCATTTCGCTCTAAACGTCCAAGTGACCCTATTTACTAGCATCAACGATCGCAAATCCGTCGTAAATTAAAGATTGTATCTTTACACCTATCTAGTCGTATCAACTTTGCCCTGTCACATCTCGTTGCATTAAATGCATTCTGTCTACCATCCTGTCGTATTAACTACAAGCCCGTCGTATTGGATATTTATTCGCAAACACTTCATGCTTTATATTTAATTTCTTCTTTCAAACTGTTCTCCTCCTATTTCAATCGGACTATCGTCAATTAACTCCACCATAAATGTATCTATTTTAAAGCGTACCCTCTCCCCGTCTACCTATGGTTTGTTCGAGCCGCTCGTGTCAGCTGTACTAAATGTGTTCACACTGCTTTCGTTTCGATAATTATCTGTCACAGATGGTGGTATGTTTATTTATATATGAATTAAATCTGAATATATATATATATATATATATATATATACTAGCTGACCCGTACGGCGTTGCCCGTGGTGGTTGGTATTTTCAGTCTTTTTAACGTAATTGTATTCTTTTTAAGTGTTCAGTCAGTGAGTGGTATTTGGCTCATATATACATAGATCTTAAATAATAAAAGCACTACTGTCATAATAATAAAAGATCTTAAATTATGATTTTAGTAACTTTGATCCCCCAAACCCCTCCTAAAATTTCGAAATTTATCATACCCTTTTTTAGTGAGCACCTATGGCCCTAGAGGAAGCTACATACCAAATTTCATTCCAATCCGTTCGGTAGTTTTTGAGAAATCGTGATGAGTGAGTGAGTGAGTGGTATTTCGCTTTTATATATATAGATTAAATCTGAATATATATATTTTAGTGTTACTTAATTTTGAAAAAACATAATTAAGTTTGTTTATAATCCATCTTATATTATTATAAAACAATTAAACACAACCGTTGTACCGACAATTTAACGATGTAATTAATTATAACTTTTTGTATTATTAACAAAAATTTATAGTTAACGGATGAATATTTTGTGTGGTATGAAATGTTCATCGGGTAACAATAAATGGCATATTAGCGTCGAAAGCCGTGATGATATCAAAATGTATATATTTACATAGAAATACCCTGTCTAGAAAAAAGGTAAGGATGGGTTTATTTTTACAACTTAATGCGGGAGAAATTAATCAAAATGGGAAAAAGTTTGTATTGTGAATTATTGTAATCTTATCTTTCTACAGTTAGAACCTTCAACACAAGTTATGTAAGTTTGAACCGAGTGTATGGAATTGGGGTTTTCATCACTACTCTACTCTAATTCTTCTTCAGTCTAGCTGAGAGAACCTTAATAAAATAAACTACGAAAATACTATGGATTCTAATATTTGTTTAGTACTATAGTCATAGTTGGACGCTTAATAGTCGCGTATAATCTGAATAGTAGAGTTTCAGACAAATACATAGTGTCCCTAAAAACCGTAGCGGGCTATACAGAATCGTATTGTATTCATTGAAATAAATAAAAAATGTTCGGTAAATTTTATTTTAATTCGGCTTAGTTTAGTCGCAATCCGTCATTTTGTTTTATTTAAAAAACTCACTGTAACTCCAGAAATAGATGAGATATCGAGTTCAAATTCGGAATAAGTATTTTGCATGTTAAGATTTACAAGTGTACTAAACACAAAGAATTTATTTTTATAATTTTAAAATTGGCGGTATTTACAAATTTTTAAGGTAGAATATCTTGAAAACCGTTGACTTAACAAAAAATGTACAAGAGACAAAATATTTGTATTTTTTAACGACAGACAAAATTATTTTTCTGTCGTTTCTGTAGGTCAAAGGATAACCGAGTTATCGACAAAAAACTAAAAACGTAATTTCTTGGTAATTGTCTGCAACAACTAAAATAAGCATAAAACCATCGTTTTTTTTCTGAATGTTAATAGTTTTAATAAAAATAAGATAAAATCAATTGCTCTGAAATGCATTTAAAATTCAAATGTGGCTCTTAACCATTTCAAAATGGCGACTGACATCAATAATTCTAAAAAAACGTATCAAATGTAAAATTGTATTAAAATAGCAACAAAAGTAACTGCACCAACTGCAGTTTTATATTTTCAGTAGCAATTTTCTATTTATTGGAATTGGTTGGCAAATATAGTAGTTTTGATTTCTTAGAATTACTAGTACGATACGTACTAGTATGATACTAGCATTTCAATCCTATGATACGGTAGGGTACAGAAGTAGATGAATGAGCCTAATACTATATAGCTGTTGATTTATTTTATTAATAGTATTGTTGTGGATATACTGTTTTAGAAGTATAGTTGTGGACGATTATGATTGATAGCATGGTTAAGGGCGTGATATAGTTGTTGACGTAATTGATAAATATTATAGTGTTGAGTTATTGTTACCCAATTTTTCATGTCAGTATAAATTATGT
Source organism: Philaenus spumarius (assembly GCA_018207615.1). Classification (NCBI taxonomy): domain Eukaryota; kingdom Metazoa; phylum Arthropoda; class Insecta; order Hemiptera; family Aphrophoridae; genus Philaenus; species Philaenus spumarius. The sequence goes on along the minus strand of JAGFPH010004982.1, from coordinate 25,975 downwards.
TGCCAGTTCTATTTTACTTATTCAATTAATAAGCTTATTTGCATAAACAACATGGAACAAATGTATACAATTTTACAAATTCCTTACCAACAGAAAAATTCAGAAACTTAAATCAGTTTAATGAGAATTTTATTTATATTTTACATTTATTTTATAAGTGCACGACATTTGATTTATTTTTATTTTCGAAAATTATCTAAACATAAAAATAACTGTTGATTATTGTAAGTAGGATTTTGCAACTTTTTATATTTTTGTTGAGAGATACTTTGTCATTGACTTTTGTTTTTCTTTTCTTTTGAACTTTCCCTGAGCAAATAATTAATGCACAAAATTCTTTCAATCTTCACATCTGAGACAATTCCAAAGACGTAGCAAATGTTCACAGTGTTGTTCCAATATGTTCTACAACCAACTATATGAGACTAAATATTAGAGCCAAATGTGTTACGAAGCAAATAAATATGTTACCCAGATCCTCTCTTGAAGATAAACGACAGCAGCCATTTCTAAAACACAAAATAATCCCTCTAATTGGAACGTTTATTTTTATGAAGTCAGTTTTCTGCATGCTATCAACGAAATCCTTTAAATACCAGAAAATTCGCAAATTATTAGCACCATATAAGTTTATAAATTAAATATTTATGGATTTAAAACATCTCAGTTTGAACAACACGATGTCCATGAAAGGTCTTCTACGGGCAACAACGGCTCTCTACTAATTACTTTCAGAACCGAATCCAATTAAGCCCCGCTACCTACCAGGAGCTGTTATCATAAATAAACTCATAACTCTGGTACCATATACAGTCATATGAAAAATTAAGTGTCGGTTATACATTGTCGTAAAACACTCTACTGTCAGAGATGCGTGCGCATCGTTGTGTTTTGCGCGCATACGTAAAATTGGCGAAACACGAAAAACTGTAAGTAAATAAGCCAGTATGGGGGGGGGGGGATCGGATTGTTCCCCCAAATAAGGCTACTGTGGATTCAAGTGTGAATGAATAATTTAAAAGAAATGTGTGACAAATTACTTAACATCTAACTTAGAATACTAAGTTATACATAACTTGGTGGGCCATATTTACACGTCTTCCTCTTCTTTAGCTCCTCTCTGTCACTAATTATTGTAGCTATTAATATTGAAATTACCATCGTAGAGTAGATAAGTTTCTTTCAACTTGTATTTATTTACCAGCAGTGGTATTCACAGCTTCGCTCGCAGATTTGCATAGCTGAATGAAAGAAATATCGAGTTAATATTGAAAATGCGCTGCTCAAAAACACAGTGAGTTTCGTCCAAATCAATCCATGTTTCCCTTTTAGGCTTACATACGTGATCAGCTGTGCTCCAGTAAGCGCAAAAACAGCGATTTCCGCCATTTTGTTTGATGTGCATTTCACGTCTGTGAGTACATTCTACCTTAAATTCTTAGAACATTAAGCCCCTTCGATTTTCGAGAACCATCTGGAACAATCTAGAACATTCTCCAATGAACATCCTTGAATATTTGGGGCCAATGTGGAAGCTTCTAGAACATATAGGAACATTCTAGTCGGTCTAGGCTACTTCCAGCGACCACAGAATTAAAGACTGGTCATGCCATAAGCCTGTACATTGTGGGAATTGAAGCCGGGTCGACCATCTTGTCTGAGGATAGAAACGCCGCGCGGGCCTAGAGAGGAATTAAATTTTCAGTGCGCCCTATTCATTTACACCATGGTTTCAGTAACTGAAAATGCGCGAAAATCTTTTAAATTTTACAGACTTACAGTTTAATAGTGCGGGACGCTAAGGGTGGGTTCACAATTTGAAAATAAAAATAGTTTGGCACTTTAAAAATTGAATAAAGTCCAAACTTGTTTATACTTTTTAATTCGTGACATCAAAAAGTTGCATTGCGAGAAATTTTTTGTTTTTAGGGCAGGTGCGTCATGTAAGCGAGAGAAATTTACCTGAAAAGCTACATCATACAACAGTTAGAACACGAGCTTCGTTTCGCGGGTAATGTGGCAACATGTATGAGCGGCCGGCGGCTCCCGACTTGTGAGTATTTGACTCCGCCATATTGTGTGAGTATTTGACTCTAAAACTGGCTTCCCTGTTGCGTTCGACTTGTCCAGTCTATTTAATTATGTGGTCGATGGTTACTTTGGCACTCGATTCCCATCTGCTTCACCTGCTTCCCATAAGAAGCTCATTGCTGCGATGCACCCATATGTCCAAAACCAAACCCTGCAGTTATAAAACCGAAACTTCTTCATCGATGAGGGATGGAGGGCTACCATAACATATAATCCCCATGGGGCTACGAGGATGGGCTGTGGATGCTTTAAAGTAGCATGCATGTATAGACCAATTTCACATTCTATATACATTGCTACATTTTATTTTATTTACAGTATTATATTTTAGTTACACTACTTTTGAAGTAGAAGGTGATAATAGGGTTTCGACTACAGTTTTGGGAATTCCGTGAAATCAAAACACTTTAATATCAATTGTGTAAATGCTTTACATAAAGCCCTGTCAAAAGATGTCCTACATGACAGTGTTACACAAACTGTTGTTGTAAAAACTACTATCCCCCGCCAAAAAAATTATAGCAAATAATTTAGATTTTCTGATTGATTACGCTATTTTAATGTAAGCTAAGAACAAGCTTTATAACTGCGTCAAATTCCTTCCTCCGTCCTACCCGAAGAAAATCAGCTGTGATATACGGAAACACAAATAATTTATCATATAAAGATTGCAAATTTCCTTTTATCGTACGCAACTCCAAAATAAAGTAGGGTTAAATAAATGAGGGTTTTTTCAATGTGCTCAACATCTTGATTTAAACTCCAATATTCACAAAGTAATACTCTAATAAGAGTGGCGTTGGTGTTAGCTCGTGACGAACAGGATCGAGTTTTGAATCAAGTGAAGAGGCGACAGTTCTAACGAGTGTTAAAAATAAATTAAAACTTCCGAGAACAGAGGCTGTAGGTTGCTTTACGCAATTAATATTACCCTGGCGTAAATCACACTAAACACCCGAAGGTGTTCGGGAGTTCAAACTGGACTGATAATGGCTGAACTAAATTATTAGAGGCCAGATTTGAATATTGTTTTGAAGTTTATGCCCATTTAAATTTAAATTGACTTCGTTCTACCCGTTCGTAAAGACATTTATGGTTCGAAGATTGTTAATCTTTAGCTAACACTTTTTCGGAATGTTTTTTTTGTATATAGTTTAAGTTGTGTTGCACATTTATAATAGTCAGACGCATTTATAATAGGTGCAATACTATTTGTATGGATGTAGTTCCTCAATATTCTTCGATTCATTCCTATAAAACTAATAAGATTCGTTAACCAAGTTTGAAACACTTGTTTCGTAAATAATTCTATTAAATGTGTAACCATTCATTCTTCAATATCGAATAAACAAAACAAATAATTTAGCAAAAACTAGTTAACGGTAAAAAAATATAAAAAACTATTAACTAAAATTGTCTAAACCTAGCATTCCACAACTAAATAATTAATAGCTACTATTTACTTCCTGCAACGATTACTAAACTAATAAATAATACTGAAACGAAATAAAATGAACCCAGTAAATAAAAAACTATGCAAGGAACTCTTCTTTAAAATCGAGTATACGTCCGTTAGTAACAATATAATATAACAGCTGATTTCGCCTATATTTTGTAATACTTAAACGAAGCCTAGCGTAGATTATATTTGGTGGTTATGTGTCTTTCAAACAATTTGTAAAGTTTTTTTATTTTTATTTTTATTTTTTTTAATACGAGTCATAGTTATAATGCAGGCTAATACGTCATAAGATTTGCTTTGAGGTTATAAAATGAATATAAATACAACATTTTATTATCAATATATTCATTTACACATATTTGAAGAAGAGGTGCACATTAGTTTAACTTCGTTAACATTTGTGTATCTTAGTATAACATATAAACATATTCGATTATTACTTTTATTTTTATAATATTAATAACTTCTAAATTATGTGATACATCAGTACGAAATAAGAAGCATAAGCATTTCCTAATAATAATATTTCGGAAATATTTTTATCTTTATTTTGATAAACAGGATGATTTCTAAGCCTGGAAACGGAGACGGATTTTTAAGTATGATATTGCGTAACTGAGACGTAATTGGCGGAAAAAGCTTTTGCGGATCGACAAAGTTTAAACAAATACAGCATTTCGGTAGTTCTGGAATTTGTGTCCGCCGTCTTGGATTCGCCATTTTGGGTTCAACTTTATGTTTATTTGGGATAGTGGTCATGTGACACGTCATTTTTTCAATGTGAAATTTCAAGAAAAAAGCGACGACGTAAACTGTTTTTCAATATATGCTTTCGTTTTCGAGTTATAGGATAAGCACTCAAAGTTGTAATTTTGGGAAAAATTGTGTTAGCAAAAAAAAAAAAGAAGCGAAACACAATGCATAAACCATTTTATTATATTTTTTAATCATAAATTATCTAATGACTAAGTTTAAATGGTGGTACGACATGATAATAATAAGAAATTACATGTAATAATAATACATAAACAATACAACAACAAAATAAATGACTATTTTAATTATTTACTAACCACAATTCAGCTTCCGGTGTTAATATCAGCCAATTACTGGTATCATTAACAAAACAAATCAGCTGAAATAACACTGAAATAATGTATATGAACACAAAATTTTAACAAACAGTCCTACAGTTTTATAAAATCATATCTAAATTTTATAATATTTGAATATTTTATAATATTTAAAACATTTAAATTGTTTGACAGTTAGTATGAAATAAAAATGTATGAAGAAATTGTATGTTTATCTTTCTTGATATATAATAAATAATATATTAAATAAATAACATATTTGAACAAATAGGCCTACCGTTTAGTAATCCTTATAATAGTACACATTTACCGAGTAAAACATTCCCCTCTGCATAGCTAGGTAGGCAGAGGTAAAGTATGTTTTTTTTTAATCATGTATTTCTGATGTGTATCTTTAATCTGCCTTTTATTTTGCATGAGGGCTTACTAGTATTACAATTACCTTCTCAGCTCCTATTCTACCTATTTACAATCTGCAAAAAAATTCAAACTAACCAAGAGAGAAAAGTCTATAAACAGCTTGACCTATTCATATATACAACACTAGCTGACCCGGCAATGCTTCGCTATTGCATAATTATTTTGGTGAAATAAATGCGACAAATAATCGTGATTTAGTAACTTTGACCCCTCCCCCTAAGATTTAGATTTTTTTTAAACCCTTTCTTAGTGAGCACCTATGGCCCTAGAGGAAGCTACATACCAAATTTCATTCTAATCCGTTCAGTAGTTTTTGAGAAATCTTGATTTAGTAAATTTGACCCCCTCCCAAACCCTTCTAAAATTTCGAATTTTTTGAAAATCTTTCTTAGCTAGCACCTATGACCATAGAAGAAGCTACATACCAAATTTCGTTCTAATACGTTCAGTAGTTTTTGAGAAATCTTTATTTAGTAAATTTGACCCCCTCCCAAACCCTTCTAAAATTTCGAATTTTTTGAAAACCTTTCTTAGCTAGCACCTACGACCATAGAAAGAAGCTACATACCAAATTTCGTTCCAATCAGTTCAGTAGTTTTGGAGAAATCTAGATTTTGAGTTACTTTGATCCCCCAAACCCCCCCTAAAATTTCGAATTTTTTTAAACCCTTTCTTAGCGAGCGCTATGGCCCTAGAGGAAGCCACATACCAAATTTCATTCCAATCCGTTCGGTCGTTTTGAATAAATCGTTTTTTAATAACTTTGATCCCCCCAAATCCCTCCTAAAATTTCGAATTTTTTCAAACCCTTTCTTATTGAGCACCTATGGCCCTAGAGGAAGCTACATACCAAATTTCATTTCAATCCGTTCGGTAGTTTTTGAGAAATCGTGATGAGTGAATCAGTGAGTGAGTGAGTGGTATTTCGCTTTTATATAAAATATATAGATTTGCGTAATGTAAAGACACGTTGAAGTTTGGAAGTTTTTATCTTTTTTTAGCATTCAAACTTTTGATGGTGACAAAAGATTGCTGAGGGTTTGACATTGAATATTACGTGATTCTGTATAAATGGCTGTCTGATGTTCACACGCTTTCGGATGAAAATGGTTTGGCTCAAATCCTTAATGAGACACAGTATGTTATATGAGAAGCTTTAAAACTCATTTATAAGACACATTGCCCTATTATTTCACCCCAATAAGCTCAAAGTGACATCCTCATTTCATGACATTACATCCTTTCGTTTAACTTTTTGAAATAAATATAAATTTCCATATTCTTCCCTTGATTTTATAAACATACTGACAAATCAACCTGTTCTCATATTAGACCAGTATATAGGGGTTTTCAGCTTACATTAATTGCGGCAAAAGATTTTTTTCTAGGATCGTTTGGTATGGTGTGGGTATGCCAAAAGTAATTTTGCGACCTCGAAAGAGAGGGTGGACAACTTTTGGGGGGCAAAAAACCTCGACATATTCGGACTTTTTCAAGTTTTTCGCTTATAACTAAAAAACGGTATATATTATGTAAAAAATAGTTAAGTAGTAAATTAAAGAGGAAAAAATTTTGCGTTGGTTAAAAAAAACAAAGTTTAAAATTGGTCCAGTAGTTCGATTTTTATTGAGATCCAAAAAACAGCAAATTTTTCCAACTTTGCCAAAAATTGTGTTTTACCTATTTTCAATGTGCTTTTCAACATAAAATTTTATCAGTACCCCCTCCCTAAAAGTTGTAGAGTATCAATCCTTGAGTTCAAAAAGCACCAATTTTTCTAAATTGAGCTGATTTTGAAATTTTCTCAACTCATAAAAATCAAACTACTGGACTAATTTTGAACTTTGTTTTTTTAATTTGAAAAGTCCCAAAATTTCGAGGTTTTTTGCAGCCCAAAAGTTGCCCCCCCCCCTTTCGAGGTCGCAAAATTCGATTTGGCATACCCACACCATACCAAACGATCCTAGAAAAAAAATCATTTGCCGCAATTAATGTAAGCTGAACCCCTTTTTTATCTTCTATATACTGGGCATATTCTTAAAGAAATTCACCCTTTCAATTTACATTGTGTCACAAAAAACCTTAGCGGGCTACACGTGCTCGAATTGTATACATTAAAATAAATTAAAAACGTTCAGTAACTTTTTCGAATTCAACTACAAGGTAATTAATATATTATTTTATAATTTTGGATGTTGTAGACAATTACCACGAAATTTCGTTTTCAGGTTTTTTCCTCGATAACTCGGTTATCCTTTGACCCACCACAGAAACAAAACAAAAAATATGTTGCTTGCCATTAAAAAAAAATAAATAATTTGCCTCTTTTATTTTTTTTTTTTTTTTTTTTTTTTTTTTTTTTTTAATTTAACGGTTTTAAGATATTTTACGTTAAGTGCATGCATACAGAAAGTTGTAGTACTCGGCGCAGGTATTTATAAAAACATTTAGCGCATAAATGCTCCTTCGTTTACCATCGGTGATACACGAAGTCGCACCGGAGTTAACTAGTTTCTCATACATAAAAGGAAATGTGCAAAACACGATTTACTGGTACACTTTTTACTTCGGATAGGAATTCTTTTAATTAAGACAGTTAATACATGAATTTAATACAAGCGCTAACAACACAGTATTTACTCGCCTACTGGAGAAATTTTACGACATTGTTTCAATAAAATTGTATGTACCTCTATTAAAACGCCTGGAGTCTAATTACAGAATTAACTATTGGGTTGTATTTTTCTGCAAACTAGGAAATAAATACAGCGCTGGAGGCTAGTTCAGTGAATGACATCAACATTATACCTCTTCTTTCCAATAATTAGTTTTCTCCAGTGTTTTTCTTTGAACAGAAAATTTAAGTTTTAGAAATATGGAAAAATTGGATTAAAATTTTTTTTTAATTAATATTTATATAAATCAAAATGGACTTTAAGATAGTGATAGTTTAAAGTATAGTTTCTCGTTTGTAGGCCCGAGTTGTTTCTTAGGGAGTCAATAATGAAGTAAACAAACTGAATTGTAAAACATACATACATTTACAATACATTAATACTAACTGACCCGTGCGAAAATTTCGCAAGTCAGGAGTGCTTGCCTGATTTAATACGCTGATTTAATTCAGATAGTTTATTTATTTACGTTGGTTTATTAACAACAGTTTATAACGGTTTACGTTGATTTAATTTGTTTGATTGACGTGATATATTACACTTCCATATATAATGTAAACCTTCTAACAGCTGTCATGTTAGTTAAACAAATTGCTAATAGATGGCGCCTTTTATTGGGAACCATATGAAGTATAATATACAATTTCTTTTAATACATTTTTCTAAAGAAAACATTTATGTTTAGCTGTTTGTCTATTTTTTTGTAAAAAGCGAGGAACATAAGCAATAAAATGATGTTTGAATAATTAATTGTGATGAAGAATTAAGGGAGATATTGCTTATCGACAAAAATACACCTTTGAGAAATAATATATAGCGTGACCCCTTTTCAGGTAATTAATATTCCTGGACTAAACAACAAAAATAAATATTGTGTTAAAAATTTCCAAAACTCAACAGTTACCCGTACAGCCGCCATTTTCTTTTTTGCGCATAACAATTTGTAACTTGAGAACGACTCTTTGTAATAAATTGAAATTTGTAACTGTCTTAACAATCGGATGAAGGGTAATAGTTAAGTTATGTGCAATAATTTGGTTTGTTCAACCCGGCATCATATACCAACACAGTAAATAAATACTTCAATATTGTACGTACATTATTTGCTGTCATTTCATTTATCTTAGCTATTATCTCTCATCCGATCGTTTTGAAAATTACACCATCCGATAGGGAATCAAAAGGGCTACGAAATAGGTTCTCGACATTTTGTGTTAAAATGTGCGGTTTTTGAGTAGTTTTGATTTTCAAAATAAAGATTGTAAAAATTATTTTTTTCTTCCTGGAATTTTTTTGGGTCATAAAGCTATATGTACCGAATTTTAATTTATTACAAAGAGTCGTTCTTAAATTAAAAATTGTTATGCGAGAAAAACCAAATGGCCGCTGTACGGGTAACTGTTGAGTTTTGGAAATGTTTAACATAATATTTATTTTGTTCTTTGGTCCAGGAATAATACCTGAAAAGGTCAGTAGAGAGTTCGAGGGGGACACCCTTAGAGGGGGGGGAACACCCTGTATAAGGAATTTCTAATACTACAGCACTAATTTACAATACTATTTTCGTCCGTAGGAATATGTTTGTAAATAGTTATAATCTTACACTTGCTTGATTCTATTAAAATATAAATAAATAAAACGGATAAATAAGTCCAAGAAAGATCATGCTCATGTTCTATCTATTCATGTGAGGAAGAAGACATGCGAGAACAAATTATAATAAAAAAAAACTTTACCTTAAAATTAAAAGTTACAGCTGACGGAAGAAATCAGGTGTTATATTTAAATGAATAAATCAAAGAATATAACAATATTCCTTAATATTGTGTTACCACGTACGTACACTTGTTTTTATATGAGTTGATTGATCGTTCTATTCAAAATTAAGTGTAATAGTTGCAAAAAATAATATTATTTGCAATTTTTTAAATTCATAACCGTTTAAGTTGTTATGTTTATTGGTTTATAAATTGAAGAGAGACTACTCTTTGGTGAAAGTTTGTTATTATAATCACAAATGCATTTACTATTATACTTATTCATTATTATTATACAGTATCATTATTTGAACTATGGAGTTCTTCTTTGGGGAAACTCATCAGTTCAAAACATGAAAAGAGTTTTTGTCTTGCAAAAAAGAGCCATAAGGCTAATTGCAGTTCTACATAAAAGATGAATTTGTAAAAACTGTTTCAAGAATTATGGAGTACTTACACTTCCATGTATTTACATACTTGAAGTGTTGTTTTATTTTAAATTTAATTGTGATCATGTCCAAAACATGGATATACACAACTACAGTACCAGACAAGCTTGTGAGTATCGTGCCAGACAGCACAGGTTAAATTTATACAGTAAACTTCCCTCACAAGCTGGTGCAAAGTTCATGATTAAGCTTCCGAAAAGCATTCAAAATTCCCAAAACTACGGGATTTTAAAAAACAGTCTTAGACAATTTCTATTGTCTGGATCCTTTTACTCGGTGGATGAGTTTCTGCATCATGATACTCTTTTGTGGTAGATGTGATCTCTTTTTTTTGTGCATTGTGTTATTGTATTGTTTCATTTTAACTGTGTTTGTGTGTTTATACTTTATTTCAATTTCTTTAAATTTAAGTAAGGATTTTAGAATAAAATAATTCGTATTTTTGTAATTTACTTGTAGGATATCTTTGTTGTTTTATTTATTCTGTTTTTAGTGAGAAATGCATTTTATGGCTGATCTCATATACTTCAGAACAATTATGTAGATCTAATTATAGATTTTTATGATATATAAATTTTAAACTGTTGAGGTTTTCTAAAGTATTTGTGTGTATGGGTATTGTGATATATGTTTACTGATTGTTGTAATGTAGGCTTATCACTAGGTGCCTCTATATTATATTATTTACTGTGAATTGATACTTGACTTGTCCTATACAAAATGTAAAATTTGTCAAAAGGATAAATAAATTGAAATTGAAACTTAGGTGCCATTCGACACTATAAATTTTCTTTCTTAAATTATAAGAACAAAACCATCTATCCGTTAATCGGTCACAAACGCACAAAAAGTTTAATAACTGCACGCAATCACCTTTGATCCGTTGACATTTATGGATGTATTTAAGTTAGCCTAATGAGACATGTTAATAGCAATAAACTGATTACCGCTTTTATGACTGTTCAGATCAGCTGATATTAAACTTTACGGCCTCAGAAAAGATCAATAACTCTGTTTAGATTTAATATTCTAAATGCCGCAATCTATCGCGTTGATTTATAGTTTGTACCGATGGAACTCATTAACCAGCGACAATTAGCTCAGGGTCGTAAGGTCGAGACCTGCTGGACCTAATGTTCGTATGAGCACTTAATACCTGCCACGTCCCTCACTTGGTAATAACAGTATCATCGCAATCGATGACTTGTTACGTACGAAAACACGCGACAATCGCGTCTCGGCAATACACAAAGATGAGCTTGGTTATGGTAATCTTTGAAGGTTGTGAGTTAGATTTTAGTGTTTCATTCTGAGTTGGAAAGCTGTTTATCTTTGTTGAAGTCTTTTTTTTTAACAGCTAGGGGCTAGGAGACAAATTCGTAGCAAGTCTGGGCAGATGCAACTGTAGATACCATTTTAAAGATCACAAATCTTATTGTCATACAATTTTATAATCAGCAATGGATAATAAATGTCTAAGATCTTGAATAATTTAACCAATATTTAGAATATTGGGTGTGTTGAATAAAAAATAAGCAAAAGCTATAACTTAAAATTGTAAGTCATTACTTAAAATAGATAAGCAATAGCTAGTACTAAAAGCTTTGTCTAATAATTTTAAGCTTTGACTAATTTTAATAGCGAAATATTAAAATAAAGTGAATAAAATGTAGCTAAAGCTAAACATATTTAGTGCAAGCTTGAATATATTCCAATATGCTCTCCCGGTGACTTAAAGTTGTTACCTTGACATTTAAATGGATGCATTTATGCCAATTCGAGCAAAAAAAACACACATATGCCAATTATGTGAGTTCATACTAAAAACTATTACAATAAATATCCAAATTGAGAAGAATTAACACACATAGGCCTACATTTGTTTTATTTTAATTTAAAGTTACTTTATGTTATTTATTTACTATACAGAATTGAAAATTCGTCCGAGTTCATGTCTACAATTGGAACTGAGTAACTAATTTTTTGGCGCAGAAATGCAATAATTATAGTTAATTTTCTGATTGCTTAATTTGCAGCTTTGTCACTTTTAACCGATCCAAAATCAACTTCCTGTTGAAGTTGATTTAGGGTTAAATCTTTTGTTTCTCTGCCTTCCTTTTTTGTTTGTTAAGGAATTTTTCCTTAACAAACAATTCCTTTTTTTTAAATTTTTTTAATTCCTGATTGTTCATTAGAGTTCATCATATTTTGCTTAATACATTGAAGCTCTGACAGGTTAGGTTTATAATAGGCAAAGATAATAATAGCTAGAGTTTATATTATTATTATCTGGGTTTAGGTAAGGGAACAGGTAAGGGTAGGCCTACATCATCAAATCCAACTTGTGATTTTGTACAAAAATGCTAATTAATTTGAAATCTTTAATTATTTAATACTAAATAGGCCTAATAAAAATGCAAGTAAAAACAATAAATTAAAAAAAAACATTTCTTTTTTATTTAAACTTTCGTTTGTTGTGATATTTTCTTCATTGTCAGAGCTATAAATTTTGTACTAGCCTATTTAATGAGTTCTAATAATATCAATCCCTCAAACTGCAACAGCTGTTTTAAATTGTTTCAAACAACATATGACAGATTTTAGCTAAAATTTTCCAGTTTTTGTTAACTAGCCTTAGCTAAAGGTTATTCACCTTACTTTAACCAAGTGCTAAGACTAAAAGCTTTGACTTAATAGTGAAAGCTTAAGCTAAGACTAAATGCTAAAAGCTTTTGCTTATTTTTTATTCAACAGACTCACTATACCATTTTAAAGACAAATTTTCTTAGGGAATTACTAGTGTATGCAAGCAGTTTCAACCCGTTAAATTGTACACATTTTTATCGAGTCTAAAATTCCCACATCAAAGTTTGGTAGGCCTAGATGAAATTTGATTTAAATTGTAGTTTTTAATGTATATCTAATTAATTTTCCTGCGATTTTTCGCGGGGCTTACTGGTAGCAATATAAATATAAAGTAAATTAAAGTAAAGTAAGTAAAGTACTGGTTGTATAAGCAAAGTAAAGGTACAAATGAGTCAGCGATTGAACGAGTAATTAAAACAGCATTAACATTGAATGGACTTGACAGACACATCCATGTACACGGTACAAACTGCATTGTACATCTTCATAGAACAAGGGGAGAGGATTTATTTGCTAAATAAATTTGTTCTAAGAACATACCTATACCCACTCTAAGTAACAGTGTACATTACTATCTACTCAATTTGCAGTTCTAATATTGTAGTTTAAATTAGATGGGAGTAAGGAACATGTTACAGTTTTAAATGTTTAGATATTAATTGTTGCGTTTTGTGTGCCTGCATATGTGTTGTTACAGCGAAGTTCGTGTGAACGGATTCACCTTAATGGATCTGAAGATGACCTGGATGCAAGGTTGAAACTAGTAATCAATTTTCAAAAATAAAAGAAACTGACAAAAGATTGCAAGGTACGAAACCTAAATTATTGTTTAAATTAAACTGTTCTGATTTAAACAATTGAATCAAGAAAATTCGCTTCTTTAATACATTAAATAGAAAGATGGAAGGTTTAGAAAAGTCCTCGTTCTAAACACCTAATTGTTGGCAGCGAGAACACAGTTTTAACGTACTTCTACCGAATAAATGGACAGCGAGGACATCAAGGTTTTTACGTACTTTTACCTAATAATTGGACAGATCGGAAACACGTTTTAAGTACTTTTACCTAATAAATGGACAGCGAGAATACAATTTTTACTTAATAAATGGACAAGGATGACAAAGTTTTTACGTACTTTTACCTAATAAATGGGCAGCGCGGACCCAATTTGTT
>JAGFPH010004982.1:0-12198 GCA_018207615.1 Philaenus spumarius | reverse complement strand
TTTACGTACTTTTACCTAATAAATGGGCAGCGCGGACCCAATTTGTTTACGTACTTTTATCTAATACATTTGCTTTTGTTCTAAGAAATAACAAAACCGGTTTCATGATTTTTAAATATGTTAAAGACGGGTGTGACAATGCATAATTTATAAAAAGGGAACTTTTACAAATAATTAAATCACAACACACAAGCACAACCTAAAAAGGTATCTCGTGTTTTAATACTTTCCGATGTTGTATTATATATTAAGGTAAATTAAGTTCGCAAGTTTAGTTTTAGATTATTCCTTATTGCTTAGAAAAAATGTTTTTACATAAATACCTTAATTCCTGGTATTGCTCGCAATCCTATTGTGGTTACTCTTTATTCGGTGGCGTACGTTTCGCCTATTTTTTCGTGCATTTTCAAAACCGTTCATACAAATTTAAAAATTATTTGAATTTGTTTAATGATTGTCAAAAAACTATAAATTACACATAAACACTCCTCAAACATTAACACAAACACACGTAATCGGTTATAAATATGCCGATGTAGTTTCTTTTAAATGAGCAAATCGCACACGTGCACTCTGGACCTTGTATCAGTAATTACGTGTGTTGTGTTTTTGTATTAATGTCTGTGGAGTGTTTATGTGTAATTTATAGTTTTTTTTACGCGCATTAAATAAATGCAAATCATTTTAAGTTTTGTATAAATTGTTTAGAAAATGACTGAAAAAAATAGGCGAAACGTACGTCACCGAATAAAGAGTGATCACAATGGGACTGCGAGCAGTACAAGGAATTAAGGTATTTATGTAAATATATCCAGTCCAGAAAGGCAAAAAACAAAATAAATCAAAAATGTTTATTATTATAATTATGACTATAGTTGTTGTTTATAATTATGACTATAGTACAATATAGATTTATTTTATTACACTAAGATGAGTTGTAAATACGTCAGGAGAAATCTATTCCAAAAAGGTTAAGCAGATTGATGAAACCCTTAAACACCACAATAGAGTTTTATTGTAAACACCCGTGGCACAATTAGTTCTCATTATGAGAATGAGGCGGAAAAATCGTATTTGTTTACACAGAGGCTTACTTTAGCAGTAGATACACCCATATTTTAATAATAATGTTTTTTCTTTCAATTTACTTAACTCATGAGACTGTATGTGCAATCTTCAAACACGTTTTATTATTTCTAATTTCCAATACACAACTGAGAATTTCAAAGACCGAGCGCAATCGTGCGTGGAACTTACGTGTGTATCAACAACGGTTGTTAATTGAAACTTTCAAATATACCACTTCATTATGTTATGTATGTGTTTGGTATGAAAACTTGCCAAGATTACGGGTGGACTTTGTAAAGCGTAATCATTGGCTTAAAGTTTATAAGGTTAATGGAGAACTGCGATTTATGTTTCTTGCGTGAACACTAATTCCTTCTTTCAGATAATAAAACGTATTCTTTGTCGTAAACAGGAAGGAAAATTCAGAAAAGAATGCCCACCATATTTAATCAATCAAAATGCGTACGGAATTTATTGGGAAATATTATATGCTAATATTTATTTATAGGTTACAATTATAATTTAAATTTTATACATGTGCCAAATGATCGAATTTGCATTAAAATTGCGGACGTCGATTCCTCCACCTTGGACCTAGAGCGATCACCTAAAACTCTTAAACATTTAAAAAGGTAGTAATTTTACATTAATATGTGTTATTGGTGTAAAATGTGACAAAAATAGAAGGGAAGAGATTTTAAACTCCCCGGGTAAAATATACAACTCGCTTGCTTGCCATATTGTTGCAGAAGTGGCAACCTATAAGCAAGAAAATGCTTTAAGTTTAATTACATTAAAGTATTAAATTAATATAAACAAGCAGATATAATTCGATAAAATTTAAGCAATAGACTACTATAAAAAAAAACAATATTTTAAATTAGAGGTGAACTGTTGTAAAAAAAACATAATATTTAATAACATCTTGAGATTAGATATTGTTAACATGTTGGCTATGATTTCGAAATTTACAGTCATGAAATAGGAACTCCGTTTATTAAATCTGTAGTTTTATAAAAATATGATTTTTCATTTTTTTTACTTGTTTGCCGAAACACAAGTAAATTAAATATTGCCTTAATTTGTTTAAAGGTCAAACAAATAAATATATGTAAATACATAAATAAAAAAACATAAAATTATTAAAAAAATTGCATCGACAATTTTTTAAATTAATCAAACATTTTAAATTATATTATACTAGCTCGCCCAATTCGGCTTTGCACGGATTGACAAATCAAAGTTAAATGTATATTAAGAAAAAATATATTATATCAAAATCTTGGAAATAAAAATAAAATAAATAAAATAAATAAAAAATAAATAAATAAATATATTACACTATGTATTTCTTATGGGGACTTTTAGTAACTTTTAACCCCCAAACCTCCCCTAAAACTTGGAATTTTTTAAACCCTTTCTCAGCGACCACCTATTGCCCTAGAGGAAGCTACATACCAAATTTCATTCCAATACTTTCGGTGGTTTTTTTTTAGTAACTTTGACCCCCCCCAAACCCCCTCTTAAATTTCGAATTTTTTGAAAAAATTTCTTAGAGGGCACCTACGGCTCTAGAGAAAGCTACATACCAAATTTCGATCCAATTCGTTCAGTGGATTTGGAGAAATCGTGATTTAGTAACATTGACCCCCCCCCCCCCCCAAATCCCCCCCTAAGATTTCAATCAAATTTGTTTAAACCTTTTGTTATCAGCACCTACGGCCCAAGAGGAAGCTGCATACCAAATTGCATTCCAATCCGTTCAGTTGTTTTAGAGAAATCGTGATTTAGTAATTTTGACCCCCCCCAAATTCCACTAAAATTTCGAATTGTTTTAAAACCTTTCTTAGTGAGCACCTATGACCCTAGTGGAAGCTACATACCAAATTTCGTTTCAATCCGTTAAGTAGTTTTGAGAAATCGTGATCAGCGAGTCAGTGGATTTGGCTTTTATATGTATAGATTGTTTATTTTGGTGTTGATGTTTAAAATATTACAAATAGAAAACAAAATTGACGGTTTATTAAAGGTATTTTATGTTATTTATATATTGTTATAGGGTAACTTTAAAAGGGCAAGAAAGATTTTCACAATAACAGAAAATGACCATTGCAATTAGACCAATCTATCTTAACAAATAGCGAGCGGAATGATGTGTTGAACGCAATGTCTTCTTGGTGATAACCAAGATCTAAAACTTTGGTTTGGCAAGAGTTATTAAAGAATAAAACCTTAAAAATAAACTTATTCGCGGCATGTTAAATTAATACTCCACTAATTTTTCTACTCAACAAGGTAAAAATACACGACTACCTTTCTGTATTCCAATGCGGTTAACGAAACAACAAAAGTCAATTTAGTAGTAAATTTATCTAAAAAAACCAACTTAATGAATTGTCGTATGTCGGAATACATAAAACAAAACAGCAAAACGCTAAACGTTCACCTTTCGTTAGACTATGAACGATAAATATTATTTAAAAGTTATCGGATAATTTCAGGATAAATTATCACCTGAATACATTCCAACTTATGCGAAATAAAAATGTATGCAATTGTATTACTACGCGTGGCATTTTACAGCTTGTTTCTATTTTTCTTAAAGCTATACAATTATACAAGTGTCAAAAATGTCTGGGTACAGCTTAATATTTTCTAAACCATAGCAGATAACATCTATAAACTTTGCACAGTGTTATATGACTATGTAAACTACTTTTCCTTGCTATTACCATGGCATGCCTACCATGGGGGGACGGCCCACAGTGTAAGTCATGGAAATCTTAAATGTAAGCATAGGTCGAGTTATACCTCATTTTAAAGAGCTCAGTTAGTAGAGTTGAATGCCGCAATCCGCATCTCAATAGGACCATCCTATCAGAAATGGCAGCGCATAATGTAGTTTGCGATGTGTGCCCAATACACCCCGCCATTTCTGTCTGGCCTGTCTTTTATTAAGAACTAGCTGACCCGTACGCGTTGCCCGTGGTGGTTGGTATCTTCAGTCTTTTTAACATAATTTTATCCTTGTTAAGTGTTTGTTGAATACCCGTGTGTATCCTACTGTGGTTATGAAAAAAGACTACGCTATTTAGGAAAGGGTAATTTTGGAGAAATCGTGATTTAGTAATTTTTACCCCCCAAACCCCCCTAAAATTTCGAATTTTTTAAAACTCTTTTTTAGTGAGCACCTATGGCCCTAGAGGAAGATGCGTACCTAATTTCATTCCAATCCGTTCGGTAGTTTTGAAGAAATCGTGATTAATTAACTTTGGTCCCCCCAAACCCCCCTAAAATTTCGAATTTTTTCAAACCCTTCCTTAGTAAGCACCTATGTCCCTAGAGGAAGCTACATACCAAATTTCATTCCAATCTGTTTGGTACGGTAATTTTGGAGAAATCGTGATTTAGTAATTTTCACCCCCCAAACCCCCTAAAATTTTTTAAAACCCTTTTTTAGTGAACACTTATGGCCCTAGAGGAAGCTACATACCAAATTTCATTCCAATCCGTTCGGTAGTTTTGAAGAAATCGTGATTTAATAACTTTGATCCCCCCCCCTAAAATTTTGAATTTTTTCAAACCCTTTCTTAGTGAGCACCTATGGCCCTAGAGGAAGCTACATACCAAATTTCATTTCAATCCGTTCTGTAGTTTTTGAGATATCGTGATGAGTGAGTCAGTGAGTCAGTGGGTTTTCGCTTTTATATATATAGATAACGTGGGCAATAAGAATAACCCGTTACAGTTATATTTATCCCTTCCAATAATGCCTACTTTATCGTAGTTTTAAAATATTTTATCTACGACCATTGCAATAAACACCAATAACGCTATTACAAGTAACATCGGAAAGAGGTACATTACAAACCAAAAGCCAACCTGATTAGGTAATGATATCTTTACCTAACAGGAGTCACTTTACATAATAGGCTCTAGACCAATGAGAGCTCGTCATTTGACGGAAGTAGAGTTGTAATAAAATTAACGCTATTCGTACATCAGCTGATTGTACCCATACGTTCCGGATGTTAGTGTGTTATTGTAACTAACCTCAAACGTGAGTTGACGCATTCCGCAAACATGAGTGATAGTGATGAATTTTGTTTAACTCCAGAGGAAATTAATACAAAAGCAAATTCGGCTCTAAACAATTTGTTGCCAGAAAAATCTAAATTTCGTTATGAAAAGGTTTATAACCAGTTTATGGAGTGGAAAACTAGAAATGGTGTTAGTTCGTTTTCCGAGGAAGGGTATCAAATTGAAGAATTATTACACACTTCTTATTTTTTTACACCCAGTATATTTTTGGTCGTAGATAAAGTAGTGTACGCAACGATTGTATTCAGCCTTTAAGCCACTCGTGAGATATTTAGAACACTCGCTTCGCTCGTGTTCCAACTTACATCTCACTCGTGGCTTAAAGGCCTTCATAATACAATCGTTGCGTAAACTACTATTACGTTTGGTTGCTTCACATTGCTTAGCGCTTAAAACCCTATGCTTCTACAGTTACAAACATAAGTGTTATTAAACAAATAAAAGTATGGAGTAGTGTTAAAACCCTCTGAGGATGATGACCATGTCATCGAAATGTACATAAGGGTAAGGTATTAAACTTAACTTACAATTTAGTTGTTTAGTTATAGTTTTTGCTCCTTGTTTTGTGGTTTGGGTTTTTATTTAAATCAGTGTCATAAGTGTTATTGTTTAAATACTTGTTTAACACAGGGTGATCAGACGGCCGCCATTAGGATCTCGAAAACTATCAGTTTCTCGAAAAACTTTAAATCGCCATTTTTCCAATATGGTCACCATCTTTGATTTTTTAAATACAAACACCATTTTTCGGTAGTCCATATTATTTTATGACTCTTCTGTTCTTTGGTATTTTTCTCTAAAAGCAACCGTTACGGAGCTAAGGGCTGTCATGTGTAGAAACAAATGTGGCAGCCATATCAATTATTAGCGAATTTCCATAGGAAAAATGAGCTATTGCAGCGGCCATTTTGGTGAGACCCAAGGTCGGGAGTAGCAAATGAGCATCGATCATGTTCCCCAGAACACGTTTTGGGGGTGTCATTAAAATCCATGTATGTATATATATGTATATCTGTGTTCGCATTCTAGCGGCCGCATTTTTAGTCCGATTTGGTCTAAATTTGGTACACGTGTTGGTTGTCTATGTCACTCGGGCAAGTTCGTTAACCAAAAAGATCCTACAACCGCAAGTACGTTTTTTGACAGGAAGTAACTATTTTTTGAGATTTCTACTACGAGAATGAAATCTTATTAGAGTTTTCTCTAGAAATATAAATGTAGGATGTTATTCTGCACATTTTGTTTTTTTACGCGACCTTATAGCTCGCTTGTTTTCCCCAAAATCGACCAAAACGTAAAATACCATAAAAGTACCCGGTTCGAAGCCAAGTGGTGCAAACTCGCGAGGCCACTAAGCGCAAACAAATTCTACTAATATATTTCGTACACACAGCTGTTCAACGCCTTCGTGAGTAGACCTACTTCCCAAATTTTGGGTTGAAACCCTAAAACATATCCATATAAACTTAATTTTGGAAATTTGCTCAAATCACGTCAGCGGTCCAGCGGCGTGGTCGAATTATTTTTAATTTAAATTAACGTAATGTATTGCGTAACTTGTTGCAATACGGTACATAATTTTAAAACTAAAAGTAAATACGGTAAAATTAAGAATTTTATCTTAATCTTTAGGCCCTTTATTTTTGTTATATAAGGCCCAAATGTTGCTGTCATCAGTGAGAATTTCCAGTGCTAACTTTAATAGATTTTTAAAATGTCCCCAATATTTAGCAAAATGTTTTCTGGAATTTTAGGAGTGAATACAAAATAAAATTTGGAATAGCCAATTTTACTCTGGGTTCGAAAATTATTCTCAATAGCCTACACAACAAATGTCTTCTGACATAAAGGATATTTTTTTAACTGTTTTAATTACATTTTATATGTATGAAATATTTTAAAAATATATGCAACATTTTAAACATATATGCAACATTTTAAACATATATACAACATATATATGTAAGACTGTTTTTAATAGAACTCATCTTTGTATTATTATACTTGACTAAATGTTTGAATTGTATTCAACCAAAAGTGTTGGTGCTGCAATTTAAAGTATATGTCGTACTTGATGATAAATAGCAAGCAATTAGTCCACTGATGTTCCAATCTAAGAGCAATTTAGTTAGACTAATATTTTTAATATTTAAAATGAACATTCGAAAAGAACATACTAATGTAACTCTGAAACCTGGGAATAGAATATCCAGCAACAAGCTTCCCTGAGACTTTATCAATTAATATTTGATCCTGCAAACAATTACAGTTTCTGCAAAGTATTCGTTTTCTTCTATTCCCAACTGAATTTCCACATTATTCCCACTTCTTCCCACCTGCTCACACGCCCCTGGCTTGGTCGGCAATTCTCTTCACTTTATACCAGCTTTACAAGCGGCACAAACGCGTTGTAACAATTATTATTGCATTTTAACTGCTTGTAACACAATCGCATTCCCCACATTGTGAGTGTAAGAACACATTTCGTATTATAAAGTACACCACAACACAATCAAATGCTAAACACATGCTTGTTTAAATAAGGAGTGAATGCGAAGGAAAGAAGATGGTTCGGAATTGCTCTGTGCTCCGGTTAGTACGCCCGATTGTACGAGCTAACTTATCCAATAAATTAAGCCCAGGAACACTGTGGCTGCCATGTAGCCATTTCAGGAAAACAATGAACAATGAACAATTAACACTTGTTATTGTCATAAATGTGCGTTCGTTTTTTGTGAGATATGAAATATTTGAAAAATGGAATAATGAATCAACAACGAACAAGAACGTATATATTTTTTTGAAAATATATATTTTTTTGAAAAAAAAGGTGCTGGGAGCAACTAATCGATCTTATGTTAATTGATGTTAAAGTGGTGAACTTTTATAGTACTCAACAACATGCAAATTATTGTTTTTAAATGATTTTCTCATAACTTCAGAATTAGTTTATATTGCATTTGTCTATTTAGTACAATGTTATAGCAACCAATTAATTAAAACATTGAAAGCTAATCTTAACTTTCAACATAGGTTTATCTAACTTTCAACATGGGCTTATCATTCCATCTTGAAAATTTGTATTGTAACCTTATATTATTAATTTAATTATAGAATTTGTCTTCGAACAAAATGCACTCAAAATGGTTTGTCTAAAAAACTAAAGACCTACTGAGAACTTATAAGATTACAAAGTGGTATTTCTTACCAGGAATACCTTTCACCATATACACTCACATCTAAAATAGTTAATGTTCATTCCATGGTATACCTTTTGTGAATTCATTTCTTTAGTATGAAGTGAATTCAAAATCAAAAATATGTTAAGTAACACTATTATTGACCGAGCGAAACGAGGTCTCCGTTTCAGCTCGACCGTTCGGCATTTCGTCTGTGTGTCTGTCTGTCTCACGATTACGGCCAAACGCCTTGAACGATTGTCATGATTTTTGTACGAATGTTCCTTATTCCTATTCCGAGCCATGCGTATATATTGTTTTTTTCCCATTTTTCATTTTTTAACCCCTTAAATAAAATGAAAATAAAAATGGATGCCGCAAAGTTTCTCTCAGTGTAAGTTTTTTTCCAAAGCCGGTTTGTGGCTTAACCGTAAGTCGAATTGAAAAACTAACGACATTTAGCATGTAGCAAATTATATGTTCTACAAAATTAATTTCCTGATTTTTTCCCTATCTCTAACGGTAAGCTCACAAAATGGCCGCAAACTTCAAATTTGTTAAAAATCGTCCACGTTTTTTTAAATTTATTTTAACCATGTTTTTATACGTTTATTCTTTAGATATCTTCATAAAACGTTATAATGTTATGGAGAAGGAGAGAAAGAGCGCTACCTGCTGTCTTGCTCTTTCCTGAGCTGCAGTACGTCAGTGTGGCCGCTGTGACTGTGAACGAGTCATGGTTACTTCCTTACTGGCGCACTATTTTTAACCTAAGTTTAAAACCACATTTGTTATTTCAACGAGCGAGGTCTACTGTTCCACAGAACTACTAGGTTACCATAGACGAATAAACCAATTCTTGACTTTGAATAGTTTTTTAGTGAAAATGTTGATGAGTATTAAGATTTAGATGATGTAGGTAAAGATTGTATTGTTGGAATAGGTATTTTAGCTTTTGTCTGCTAGTTAGTTTGTTCGCCTCTTTAATGTCAGGGTTTTTAGTAAATCTATATAAATAAAAATGTAAATGTTCGTTTGTTTAAAATCTAAAATCTTTGAAAGTTCTTCACCGATTATTTTGAAATTTTAACTAAACATTGCATTCGAATCCACGAGTGTTTTTATTTACTTTTTGAAAAACAGCTCCCTATGTTGAATATAAAAACAAACACTCTATACTAATTATTTTACGGCAATGGAAGCGCAATAATAAATAATAATGAAATTTGTTTAGTGTTGGTATAGTAATCAGCTGTGTGCTCTAATATTTTCATTAACAGCTGATTGCAAACTTTGAAACAATTGTTTGTATTTCTTACTTTTAGATTAGGTTTACGTAAACAATGCCATCTGTTGAACGTAAAAATATCACACACTATACTAAATACAATACGGCAATGGAAGCAACATAATAAATAATAATTAAATACGTTTACAGTTGGTACATTTATTAGATATTTGATATATTTTCATTAACGGTTAATTTCAAAATTTTAAACAATTATTTATATTTATAACTTTTTTGGTTAGGTTTGTGTTTAAGTGTAGACATGAGCCTTACTGGTTCTATAACCTTTACTAGCTGGCCCGATCTGGCTTTGCACGAATAGACAAATCAAAGTTAAATGTATATTTAAAAAAATATATTATATCAATAAATATAAATTACACTATGTATTTCTTATGGGGATTTTTAGTAACTATGACCCCCCAAACCCCGCTAAAATTTCGAAATTTTTGAAATCCTTTCTTAGCGAGCACCTAGGGCCCTAGAGGAAGCTACATACCAAATTTCATTCCAATCCGTTCAGTAGTTTTAGAGAAATCATGATTTAGTAACTTTGACCCCCCCCCCTAAAACCCCACTAAAATTTAGAATTTTTTGAAAACCTTTCTTACCGAGCACCTATGGTTCTAGTGGAAGCTACATACCAAATTTCGTTCCGATCCGTTCAGTAGTTTTAGAGAAATCGCGATGAGTGAGTCAGTGAGTGAGTGGTATTTCCCTTATATATATAGATTATAACTGCTGTTTTAAAATATATGAAATAATTAACTTTGGACTTTAACATGATTTACAATCTTAACTTTGAGGTTAATATTATAAGCTAGGTACACCTTTATTATAAAGAAAACCTAACGTAGGCCTATATGTGTGTAGAAGTTTCCAACGGGATTGGCGTGCGGAGCACGCAGGGGTTTCCCTAGATTAAAATGTAATTTAATTATACCTACTAAAGCAAACCTACTATTTGTACCGTATACTAAAAAACTAATTAACGATGTTTTAATGTTAACCTTTGTTTGAAAGTTTTGAGTTATACCATTCAATAGCAAATCAAACAGGCTACGCAAATTTACTCTTGACGTTCAGCAGAGTTCATCCATAGACTAGCGCCTTAGCCGGTTAGGCCAAGAATGCATTGCTAATTTAGTATATTTGAGTTGTGTATATAAGTGTAACAGATTGTCCTACGTCATAGGCTTAATCTGTTAATGTTATTTTATTGGTTGCTGTAGTAATGAAGGTACGTTCAAGAAACAAGTGTTGGTTCTTCTGCTTAGGCCTAACTTAAAACTATTAGTGTGTTTGATTTTAATTATATGTATTTCCGATGCATTTTTTGTAAACTCACAATTTTTTTTTAATTTATTCTCATTTAAAATGATTTAATGGTCTCAATTTCGAAACGGACTATTTTAAAAAGTCGATTATTTTTACAGAACTTGGACTATATATTGATGAGTGAAATTTCAACTCAATCGGTTAGCCGTTCTAGAGATAACAATTCTTTGAAGTTAGGGCAAAAGGGCTTAAGTCAGAACTTGTTAACGTTATTGTACGAACAAAATAAATATTGTTTGTGATTTCAATGGTTACGCGGTCAAATTTCAATGAGAAAGAAGTCAAAATTAAAAAGATAAAAATGTTGGTGTTTTTTTTTTTTTTTTAATATACAGTGTAATTATATATACATAACTATATTATTAAAATTATGCAAAACCTCCCAAGTAGGAGACAACTTAACTTCCCGTCAGCTTGGAAGCGAGCCAACCACCGTTTGCTTTACTTCCAACCTTCTACAATCAAACCACAGATATGAAAAGTTGCCTGGTCTAACCGATATTCGAACCCATCATCTGATCAGGCAAGCTATCCACTCGGTTATGGCTTGCCTTAAGAAAAACTAACAAAACCACACTTTAGTTACTTGTTACCGTATTGCCTATATCGCCCCTTCTCCTCTCGCTGTTGAAACATATTCTGCAAGGCAAACCATGAGTTTGTCAAAACTTTGAGTGCTTCTCCTGTAAAATTAACAATTTCTGACTTAGGAACTTTTGCCCTAACTTCAAAGCAATATTAAGACTAAACAAAATGGAGAATGGTGGGTAGCTGATAATCGAAACGTTTCCGGATACATGTTTATAGGGAGTTTGTTCTTTATTTTGACCGATATCACTACCCCTGAATATCTCCGCACATAACTAAATCACTCTGTATATTTAAACAGGTCTTTTAGGCAAAGCCGAAGGATCGAAACCAAAACTTCAAAAGAGCTGCGATCTCAAACTATCACGTACTGAACCACAGCTACACCAAATGAGCCATGCCACTCTTGGAATAGTAAGAAACAACAATTTCAAGTAAGGCTGTAACCAGGGGGGGTGTTAAGGGGTCAACCCCCCCCCCCAAATCCCCAAATTGAGTAGTAAAAATTAATACTAGGTAAAAGTGCAAATTAAATGATAATAGTAGTTTACGCAACGATTGTATTATGAAGGCCTTTAAGCCACGAGTTAGATGTAAGTTGGAACACGAGCGAAGCGAGTGTTCTAAATATCTCAC
>JAGFPH010004981.1:82078-96862 GCA_018207615.1 Philaenus spumarius | reverse complement strand
CTTTTTAACTTGAACTAATGACATTAATTTCTTTAAAACTACAAACCCAGCATACAACTTTCTCAATAAAGTGTGTATTTTACAATATACTAGTCTGACCCGACATTGGTTCGCTGTGGCTTGATTTGAGTGGCGCTAGTCTTTGTTGATGGACTCTGCTGGTTCGAATCTCGGCAAGACCAAAACGTTTTTCAAACATATGGAATAAACAAGAGCTCAACAAGAGCTGTATTAAAGTTAGGAGTCCATATATTGTAAATTCTAACTCTACAAATAATATTACTTTAAATGAGCAATTCTTGTATCTTTGTATCTGTCGCGGATCTCGAAAACGGCTCTAACGAATTCAAAGAAATTTTATATTTAGGTGTAGTTTTGATTTTTAAGTACACCCATATAGTTGTATTTCGTCTATAAACGCAATTTTTTGAGAAAATCTAATTTAAAAGTTGAAAATTTTTAACATAGGATGTTATGGGTTGCCATGTTGGTTACAAAATAACAGCGACATCTATACTAACATTATAAAGAGGTAAAGTTTGTTTCTTTGTTTGTTTGTTTGTTTTTTTGTATGTAATCTCTGGCACTACTGAACCGATTGAAAAAATAGTTTTACTAATAAAAAGCTGCACTATCCCTGAGTAACATAGGCTATAATTCATTTCGATCAAAATCTTTTTTTTATTTCAATATTTGTAAATTTAGTCGGAAAAAATCTAAGGTTAGGCCTAGAATGATAAACCAACACATTTATTTACATTTATTACCATAGCAACCAATTCAATAAAATAACAGATAATATAGCCATTTGCTCCAATATTTCCATTAACAGCTGATTTCAAAATTTGAAGCAATTATTTTTGTATTTCTAGCTTTTAGGTTAGGGTTTTAAAGTGTAGACCTGAGCCTTGCTAATTCTTTCAACCATTATTACAACTGCTTTTATAAAATATAAGACGTAATTTAATTTGAACATTTAACATTATTTATCATCTTAGTTGTGAGGTTATTATAATCCTACACCTTTATTGTAAACAAAACATAACATATTATGTTTTTAGAAGGTCCCATTGGAAGTTGGCGTGCGGAGCACGCAGGGGTCTCCCCTAATTTAATATAAATCTGTATTTTCCTATAAAAAATGTAAGTTTGTTAACAATTATTAATAAATTGAATTAAATTGCATAACTAAATATTAATTATAAAACATGTTTATGGAATTCCTGTAATAATGAAATTGAACACTGGTTAAACTGGACTGACGGTACAGTATCAAAACAAAGTTTCAACTTAAGATATTTCTACCCATAATTAAAGCAATATGACCTTTAAAATAATTGAATATGTTCGTTAGGTTTTTTTAGAAGAAACCCGTCATGAATGTTGAATGCAGTTAAACATACTGTGACGAAAGACAAGTTAGCAGTTTGTTAGCAGTTCGTACATGTTTTTTCTCTGCCAATATCTACTATCATTAATTAATAAATTAATGCTGATATACTTTTCTAACTTTAAAACTAAACTCCGCACAACTACCATAATTTGTCTTATCCTTTTTGCCCTTTCGCTTTAAATTAAAAGATGTCTATATATTTCACTTTGAAAGCGTCTCAAACTACAACTTAAGCCTTTACTTCGGGAAGTGGAAAGTTTACTGTCTCCATTTGGTCGGATTTAACTTTAAGTTTGACTTCAAAACTTGATGAACTCTGAGTAACTCTTCGATCTGTCTTACATTAAAAGTGTCGTTTGAATTGTCTTGAAACGTACCCGCTACTACCAAACAAATTGAGGTGTAACGCAAGAACTAAATTTTATGGTATTGTGAGTTGCTTAAGAAAACTTTACAACGTTATAGTCCTGTAAAAAATAGTCAGACAAAGGCCAAAACCCCGGTAACCCAGTGCAGGTTAACCGATTTTTATGACTTTTTTTATTTATTCGTCTTGGCACGTAGATTTAAGTTTAAACAAATTTGTTTGTGCTGGGAAAATGTTTTTGTTAATATACCGGGAAAATGTTTAAAAAAAATCTAATTCTATTATCTCAACTTCTAAAACGAATTTTTGGTTAAAACTGGTAATTTGGGGGTTTTGAAAGTTACTGATCACGAATAACTATAAAATATGAAAATTCAACGTGGCGAATACAAAATGGCTGCCTTTTTCTTAAAAAATTCAACTTTTTAAATAAAAAAAAATACAATTGTATTAGCCTATTTAAGCAGTCTCGATAAACTAGTGTTCTATAAAATTTATTTTCTCTAACATAATCATCCAATTTGTATGAAATTTTAAATTTACATAAACAATATATGTATAAATATAACATACAAAAATTATGTATCTACGATAATTTCAAACTAAATTGGCCAGCAACTTTATGAACGCACAATTATCAATAAATATTTTTTTATTAAAAATTGTTTTTTTAATAAAAATATTCATCCGATTCGTTTGATATTTACAACTTACATACCCTATATATAAATATAATAAAAACTAATTAAAACTTTACGACAATATTTAACCTTATAGGCCATACATTTTATAATTATAGGCCTTTTTTATGGTCAAAAATTTAAAACATGTAAACTTGAAACTCGGTCTAAAATATGTATATATATTTTTTAAATACTTTTTATTGAGTTGGAAAACGATATGTGGAAAAAAAACGAGTTTGCTGCTCTAAAAAAATGCATTTTGATGAAAACCTAAAAAAGGCAAAAATTATACTTTCTTTAAAACGGCTTGCGTTTTAAAATAACATAAAAATAAACCTTCATACTCAATGAAAATGTTTATAGGCTACTTAATTTGTTATTAGCCTTAAGTGCAAAACAGCAGGACGTTAAACACAAAAAAAAAAAAAAAAACTTGCAAGAAACCTTTAAGTTGACATCTTGAAAACACACGAAACTTGAGCAGTATAAAACGAGTAAAGCCTTTCGTTACAGAGAAAATCGCGTAACTAAAAAATTTAGTATCGCAACTAGTGTAAAGCGTATTTTTAACTTATATACCAAGTCTCAAGTTGTTATCTTAAAAATTTGATGTTCTAGAGCCATCAGACTTATCAACGAGCCGCACGATTTTTTTGCTTGCCGAACGCTGCAGTGCATTTTAATCTGTTCCAGTTTCGTTAATTTTTGGAATATCAACATCAAATTTGTTTTACGAGTTAAATACACCAGTATAAAATATTCTCAGTAAGTATGAACTATTTTTTAAATGTACTCTTTAAAAGCGAGGCGCTTGAAGATAGTCTTCTGTTTGCCCTATCTCGTTTTAACTCCAACATCTTTGGATTCGACATTTTTTGAACATACATTTTAAAAATCGGCACGGAAGTTAAAAATGTAATTGTCTTTTGCTATAACTATTTTTAAAGTGATATTTAAAAAAATTACTAATCAGCAGCCGCTTAACTCAACCGTTTTGAAAACAATCTAAAAAGGTATAAAATTATACTTTTTTTAAGTGATTTGTTTTTAAAAAGTAAAAAAGAAAAAAGGACTATACTTCTTGATCTTGTTTAAATCTATATGTTTAACTTGTAAAAACATTTTTAGGCTGATATTTTGAAAATTTTGTAAACTGGAGTAGTTTAAAATGAGTTAGTTGGTGGGTCCGGTACTCCTAAAATCGCGAAGCCCATTGATAAGTCAAGAGACCTTAGACCGGGTAATTTTCAAAATAACAAGCCGAGACTCAGCATATAAGTTTAAAATATATATTTTAACTTCTATGTCAAGTTTGAATTAGATATACTAAAATGTTGCCTATTTAGGCACGCTGCACATATGAATGAGATTTCTACTTTCTGTGATTTCTGCTGTATTATTTTTTAGCAATATTTATAATTTTAGTGAATAAAATAAAATTGTTTACTAAAAATACATTGTTTTTAATATTTGTTCAACATAGGCCTAATTTTTTTGAACAAATGTTTTCAGCAATTTTTTTTTAAGTGCTCGTTAGAAAAGGCACTTAAAAACAGTTTTTATTGAATGAAAAATTAAGGCTCGGGCAGCACAAAACTTTTTTCTACTCATCGAGACAAATAAATTTAAAAAAAACGTCAAAATCGGTTAACCTGCACCGGGTTCCCAAAAATGTATATTTTTACTGTACTACTGGTAAAAGAATTGAAGAAAAGACGTGATGAACTTCGTTCCTGTCAGGGATCCCACGACCGCACACATTTACTTTTTTTACAAAATACTTCATATCTTTAGGTGTAGGAAATATATTGAACGCAAATTTTGGATAAACATTAGGTATGACATCTTTTACCAATGTAAAAATAAACAAAATGGTATTTTTCATACATTTTCAAAATTGCGGACGTTTAAAATGTTTAATGTAAAATATCTCTAACTTTGACCTCCCCAAATCCTCCTAAGATTTTGAAAACCTTTCTTAGAGAGCACCTACGGCCCTAAAGGAAGCTACATACAAAATTTTATTCCAATCCGTTCAGTAGTTTTAGAGAAATCGTGATTTAGTAACTTTGACCACCCACAAATTCCCCCTAAAATTTCAAATTAAAAAAAACCTTTCTTAGTTAGCACCTATAACCCTAGAGGAAGCTACACACCAAATTTCGTTCCGATCCGTTCAGTAGTTTTTGAGAAATCGTGATCAGTGAGTCAGTGGATTTTTCTTATATATATATATATATATATATATATAGATTTACACACTATGAAACGAAGGTTATTTGCAGCCTGTTTGCATTGTATTCTTTATTTAATTATTTGTTGTTGACGGAATCAATACATAATACAAACATTAATAAACAAGGCAGTAGCCAGGGGAATGTTAGGGGGTCCCCCACGAAATCCCGAAATTTAGTAGTAAAAATTAATACTAGGTTTAAAAAGTGCAAATTAAATTATAAAATAGACAACGCAACAGAGGATCCAGCAACATATTTTACATCATTGTGCCATTGCATGCATACTGATATTTAGATTCGTTTGATTAAACTACAACGTACAATACACATGGATGCAGTAGGTTACAGCCTTACTCTCTTGTGAGTTGTATCTGATCTATTAAATAAGAAAACTATGAAGATTCAACAAAAATACATAACTCTAACAAAACACGCAATGCATCGTGTATTGAAAATATTACCAATATGGGAGTTGGCGTGCGAAGCACGCAATGTTCTGTGTTTTGAAAATACTGCCAATACGGGGGTTGGCGTTCAAAGCACGCAATGCATTGTGAATTGAAAATATTACCAATACGGGGGTTGGCGTGCGAAGCACGCAATTCTCTGTGTTTTGAAAATACTACCATTACGGGGGATGGCGTTCAAAGCACGCAATACATGGTGTATTTAAAATACTCCCAATACGGGAGTGAACTGTTAAAGGGTTTAAATTCAAATCCCAGGTCCTGACCTGACCCCCCCCCCCCACCCCGAGTTTTTCTGGCTACGCTTTGCTAATGAAACCAATTTTAATAAACTAACAAAGCATTGTCATCAATTTAACGACGTGGCAATGTTATTTGTTCGACTTGCCAATTGCTGACCGTAACAATACAAAATCCACTAATTGAATAACCGGCAATTATCACAGAAAACAATGAAACAGAGTTTATTGACGTAGTGAAAAAGAGCGTCGCTGTAGCCTTTCTGTGACAGAAAGTATTTGATGGGAATTTAATTGTATTAGCATTGGTAATAGTAGAAAATTATTTATTTTATTGCACGATACATAAACTTTCTGAATATTTTTTAAATCTAAATTATAACTCTGAACCGAAACTTATAGCAGCAGCTGTAATTTTAAAATACATTTTTTTAATAATAAAATTCATCTAATTGCCGACATCTCAAAGAGAAAACTGAACAAACTGTGGGCTATATACAACACAAGTAAAACCAAGTAACGAATCTTGTTTGTCCCTTTATCTAGAAGGTCGGAAATTTACAATTTTAATTTTATATAATTCGACCACGTAGCTGAACCGATGACGTGAGTTGAGCAAATTTCCAAAATTAAGTTTATGTTATAGATTTTCAACCAACAATTTGGGAAATAGCATTATTATTCATGACGGTGCTGAATGGCTGTAAAATGGTTCGCACGCTAGTCAGCATGTTAAGAGTATTTTCAATGCACAATGCATTGCGTGCTTCGCACGCCAACCTCAGGGTAGAATCCACCCCATGGCTTTGAACCGGGAACTTTCCATGGAATTTTACGTTTTAGTCGATTTTGGGGGAACCAAGCAAGCTATAAGATCGCGTAAAAAAACAAAATGTGCAGAATAACAACCTACATTCTTATATTTGTAGAAAAAACTCAAAAACAAATTCATTCTCGTAGGAAAAACTCAAAAAATAATTACTTCCGGTCAAAAAACGTGCTTCCCATTGTTGGATTGTTCTGGCTAACTAACTCGTCCGAGCGACGTCGACAACCAACATGTGTACCAAATTTG
Source organism: Philaenus spumarius (assembly GCA_018207615.1). NCBI lineage: Eukaryota > Metazoa > Arthropoda > Insecta > Hemiptera > Aphrophoridae > Philaenus > Philaenus spumarius. The sequence continues at coordinate 90,401 of JAGFPH010004981.1, read as the reverse complement.
AACCGAATCGGACTTAAAATGCGGCCGCTAGAGTGCGAACACATTTATACATATATGATTTTTAATGACACCCCAAAACGTGTTCTGAGGACCATGATCGGTGCTCAATTGCTACTCTCAACCTTGGGTCTTACCATAAGGGCCACTGCAATAGCTCATTTTTTTAATGGAAATTCGCTAACAAGAAACCCTAATTACACGGGATTCTCAAACATAAATATTAAATTGATTTCTTGCCCAAATGTAAAATTAAGTAATTAAATATGGGCATTAAATTACACCTGTCTATGAAGCTTTGACATATGGATGCCATAATATTTTACTTTTCAGCCATATTTTACTCTTGTTTTACACTTTTTATCGCTTAACTTTTATTTTTAACGTTTGTTTTAACTCTCTAAATTCTTGTAAGCAATACAAATAATATCGGGTCAGAATTCTTATATGTTTTTCAAAATACATCTACTATTTTATATATTGGTACATAAATAGATAAAAATCAAACATGTACTGTATCTTGAATTACGTATGTTAGCATTTGTTGAGGAAAGAGGCTCTGAATTTCAATCCCTCTCAACTTCGACTGGCGGCGATATATCGCAGCTTTGTTAGGATTCTTTCTTCACTACTAACATGATTACTTACGAAAAACATCTGGTGTGCACATCACACAACTTTCCTTACCAAAATAGATGCTGTATCAATTATCAAATTTCTCGAGCGAGAGATTGATGATACCATTTTCGAGTTAATAGGAGTATCCGTTTCGAAGAAAGCGGTACTAACTTCAAAACGGTTAATCCCACGGACCTGATTTTGGTCTCAATCGATTTCTAACCTCACAAAATGTCAAATTTGATACCAAATACGGCTAGTTTAAAAAAAGACATTTTTACCCCCAAAAACGCCCTTTTTGGGGGCAATTTTTGAAAAAATGGAAAAAGTTGAGTGGGGTATCGTTTTTGACATTATTTTGGACGCTGAATCGAATGAGGCCATTTTCATAGATAGGAGCAGCCATTTCAGAGATAAAAACAAAATAACTTGGTTTTTGTAATAACTTTTTTCAACGAATTTTTAACGGTCTTTCGCGTACATAGGGTGTTAAGGGGGTCGGAGTAGAGTATGTTGGCAAAGTTTAATCAAAATCGTTAGTGGGAATTTGGAGTAAATACCAAAAATGTGCTAAAAACTGCTCCCACTGTGAGACACCACCTCCGATTTGCTTCAAATTTACATGGGTTTAATTGTTTACATGTTTGAAGATATCCTGTAAATTTCAGTTCGATCCGTCCAGCCGTTTGCCCTGTGCACTCCGGACACACACACACACACACCCCCACACAGACACACAGACACACAGACAGACCAATTGCCAAAAATGCATTTTTTGGACTCAGGGGGCCTTGAAACGTAAAGATATTATGAAAACTCGACATCGAATTTTTGGGTCGATCGCAATACTTACCTTACCTAGTATAGGGTAAGGAAAGTAACAAGTAGTTTTTCTATAGTTGCGAGGTGTTACCAAGACCACTAATTACTGATATCGTTGACGTTTACCTTTATTAAGTTAACATGGGTAAACCTTTGCCTATCTTTCAACCAATTATTGAACCACAATTCCCATCATACTTCTAAGAAACAAGACACGGACTGTTCTCTCGATATAGACTAATAAAAGAGCTTCAGTGGAGTGAACAAATTAATTAAACATAATTCAACTAATAATTTAAAACAAAACTATTCGAGTTATACTTGCAGCTCAAGTAACACTAAAGATGACGACTTTGTCGTTGAAACTCGTTTGACTAATAAACGAAAATTGTGAGAAAATTTTATAAGTGAAATATTTGTTTAATAGCTGGTTTTGCTTTTGGTAATCATCATGGGATGCACAATGATAAAGATTCCGCCCGCAGATAGCCAGGTAAAACACTGTTCAATGGCCTAGAATTTTCTCTTAGACTGCTTTGTCCGATTGGCGAGCCTCGAATAAGGAACCATTAACTAAACATAATTATATAGTAATATTATTTAATGTTAGTTGAAAAGTTTATTAAATTTACTAATTGTAGTTATATTATTTGTTTCGAATAAAAGTTCAGAAATGTTGACTTACCTCTACAGAAAAACCAGTCTACATACATGAAAAATCCTTTTAAACTATGAATTCAATATTTGGTTTGTTTATACAATTCTGTTTACCATCAGAACATTGTTTTGTACTGTGCAATTGTTATAAAACCTCTAGTGTGCAAATAATCTTTCTGTCGCCAGGTTTATTTACGATTTCCCAGAACTACAGTCTCCCAATCTTGTTTCAGTTTTCCCATAAACCTTTAGAATTTATGTTTCCAGAGAGATCATACCTTGAGATGTTTTGAGTGTTGGACTGAATATATTGCAGAACTAAAGATACGTTTCTTCTGTTCTATTGTTAAAATCTTTCTTTAATATCGACTACGCAAACGTTTCAAAATTGCTCGAAATTATAAACATTTTATAGAATAAAAAACATTGGGTGTGCTTAAGACCACACGTTAGAAGTGATAACTTCTATGACCGATTTATATTTTTATTAGTATTAATATTAGAGGGGAATAAAGGTCAACAAATTACACAAGTCAATATATTGTCAACAAATATTATATCACATTTTGAAATTGCATAATTATAATATTATAAAATAATTTAAAACATTAATGACTTTGCTGACTTTGGTATTTAATATACATATAACACAAATATCATATATATAATACAACGGAACACCTTTTGACGTTGTTCTGCCCCACGTTCGGGAGCCAATTTTACAACGAACAATCGCGTGCTGACGTTCTTTTGTTGTATAATAAGTTACAACACCTACTGGAAGCCTTTAGCCAAAATTTTATCATTAGCTTAGGTGATGCAACTGGGTGTCTGATACCTATTTCTATAAGTATTTCGACTGACTCTAACACTTTAAAATAGCTTCCAGAAATTAATAAGTTTACTAGCTCTGAATTTAATTTACGAGAACTCTTGATTATTTTTGATCTCAGGGAAGTGAGAACAGTGGAACAGCCCTTATAACTTACCTTATTTGTGCTTTGATTATTTCTACAGCTAAACACATTTATTTGACTATTTTTAATAAAGGAAAATCTCATGAATGGATAACCATATAACAGGTAATTGATTACTCTCAGTATTTCAGTATAAAAATTAATAATTAATTTATTCAAAATTCAAAATCAAAACCTTTTCAAAATTAAACATAAACAACTCGCTTTTCTCACCATCTGCTTGTACATATAACTTCTATCCAATATTAATGTTAAACCTATAATTCTAATTTCTAATAGGCTTGGCAGACAGTCTAATTTTATAATTAATTTAATTTTAAATTATTTGAATTTAACTTATTTACATTTAGTATTTAAATTTAGGGAATATCGAATTTACATTTATTTAATTTATGATTTGAATTTAATTTGAAACTAACCTATCTCAACCAGTACTTTAAATATTTTTATTGAATTTACTCAGGCAATTAATTAAAATGGGGGACAACGTATTCTCGTTTACACAGACCTTAATTCAGCGTTTTTCACCTCCGGTTTTCCGTGATGGATGCCGCTATGTTGATGGGCTGGTGCTGGAGCTGATATGATGCTGTGTCTGGTAGCCTGGATTTTCTGATTTAAAGTTGTTGGGTTGATATGATGGCTACAGATGTACTTGAAGAGCAGATCTGGTAGAATCTAGTAGAGTTACAGTTGATCCTATTTCTTCCTTGGTTCGTGAGAAATGAAGTTCCGTTTAGAAGATCATGTCCTGAAGGATTGCCTATGTCGTCTCAGTATCGCCAAATAGAGTTATTTTTGCATTAACTCATTTGGATAGGCCGTAGAGTTGCTCCTGAAGAACTACTTCTGACTTGTAGTTTATATTTAAAAGTTATTTAAGTTTAACGAAGAAAAAATATTTGCTGCAGAGTGACGTGAAGTCTACATTCGTAACAATTTGAATCTAGAGTAAGTCTTAGAGCGAGTCCGAGAGAGTCAGCGATTCCTAGAGAGTAAGCCAGAGTAAGCCCGTGGATTTTTCGCGTTCAATCCTTTATACACTTCGTGACGTCATTTCTTACATGCCCTTTCCCTCATTTTTTCATTAAGCCAATTTTTCTTTTGTATAAACTTTTTTGGTCTTGAAATGTGTCTAAATTCGCCCTGGTTAATTTTATCTAATTTTCTTCTTTTCTTTTCTTTCCATTTTCCTGGAAAACACCAATTTCTCTGGTTAATCCGGTTGCTCGTTGACGCCCCTTTCTGTAATCGCGACTTCATCCCTTCCACTTTGGCCATTGCATCTTACTTGTTTTTGATTTCCCGCTGTATCTTTTTTTCCTTTTACTTTTTCCTTAATTTTCCTTTTCCACATTTTCCAGATTGTTTTTGGCTATCCGTACGTTTTTGAATCGTGTCTGTACTGTGATTTTTACGCGTGCGCGGCACGTCTACGTTTTTCCGCGACTTCCGCGACTGTTTTTCGCGTTCAATGTCTTTTTTGTTTGTTTACGCCGATTGTCTTTAACACCTGTACAGTTCTAACACTTTTCACCATTTTTACTTATTTTTTCTCTTCTGGGACTTAGCCTACAATCGCAAAAAAGTTCTTTGGGGTTTTTTATTTACTACGCGAAAAATATTTAAGTTACTGGTTTCCTAACAATACAATGTTAATCTAACCCTAAATCTCTTTACTTTATTATTATTTTAAAATTTAAAAATTCAACTTTTATTACTTTAAAAGGCGTGAAAACTCTCACCCTTTTATCTTAATTTAATTTTACTTTTTGTTCCCTTTTTTACACAGAACTATTCATTCTTTAATAACTCTTGTGAGTGAAAACCTTTAGTTTTAATTATTTCTCCCTTTTTAGGGTGTGTGAAATTTGACACTTGAGCTAACTTTTTTATTTTTAATAATTCGACTTTTTCTTATATAACCTTTTATTTTTGTCTACTTATGTAGATTCCAAAAATGTCTGACTTTTTCAGTTTCGAGTTAAATTGAACTTTTCCCTTAACTTTAACCCCTGTTTACTTTGGTAGTGTTACCTTTTATGATTTGAAATTCACACGGCCGTAACTCACGCGTTTAGCGCTACGTATTAAACCATGAAAATCACAAATGCATAAAATTCCTGGATTCCTTTATTCCCCCAAAACTCAGCTACTTTCAGGCTAAGTCAGATTTCCTTTCTTGACGTGTCCTAGATCAAGGTTCATCTTGGGAGATAAGCCTTGCTCTGATTTAACTTGTATTTTAGACTAACAATTGACACTCACCGAAGTCCGGCCTTGAAAACATCGAATTTTATAATTTATTATAAAAACCGATTTTTCCCGCCTTACAACGGCCAATATCCGTTGTAGCTACCCCTCTGAAAATATCTGATTTCTAAGTTCACGCAGAAATCCAAGATATCTAAAAACCCCCTCCCTATACTGTGAAAAACATCAACAAATCCCTTTTGGTTCAATTTACTCTCCACCCCCGCTTCCTTCTATACTTGTCTATTTGCCTTCGCCTTTTTTAACTACAAGACCTAATTTAATTTACTATTTTCTAACAAGTACAAATTCATTTCTCTCCACTTTGGAGTAATCAAGCTGAAACCTCTACATTTACATATATTCATATTATTCAATACAATTTTAATCTAGCTTCAACTGCAAGCTTAAGATCTGCTAAAAAACATACAATATTTTACATTTCAATATATCTCGTTGTATTGTCTTAACTCCATTTGGGAGTTTTCTGTCCACTGAAATTCACATACATGTCTACTTAATTTATTTCAACACTAGGTCTATTCACAGGGAACTCTAAATATTGCCTGATAAAAATTGAATTTACTTACAATTACTATTGTACTGGATTTGAGATATAACCTAATTTACTATTTCTATACTTGAGTTTAACCCTTTTCCTGCGTTTTTTTATTTTAATTAATGAATTTACATTTACTTGTTTTACCATTGAGATATTTTAACCGTTTGCGTTCACCTTTCCTTTCTAAGGCTAGTGTTTATGTGTTATAAACACTCCCCCTCCAAGCGCTTTATGTTTTGTATGCCCTGTACTCATTCATATCACATCTGACTTCAGGTTATCCCCTCCACTCTACTTTACCTTTAGGCCTTATTGTATCGTTATGAACCCTGATCAGCCTACGTAGAATTATCGCTTTCCCTTTCTCTGCTTGGCTTGTTTATTTACTTTTGCGGTCATTAACTCGGAACATCTGTTTAGGCTACTATGCTTTTGGTTTATTTACAACTTATATCTACTATTTACATTATTTAGGCCAACTTAAAATTATTCTATTTTCATCTCAATGTTAATTTAGATTCCATTAGTACTTCTGTGAATTTGCTTTACTTAGACCTTGTTCTACCCTACCTTCCAGACAGTCCGTCACCAATCTCCTTTTGTTTTCGCTCGGTCTACTCTTATACCGGCTGTGTTTACGTACAAAAACTTTCTCTGTACCGTTATAATTTACTGTTAGGCCTACAGCTGATTCTTTAAATTTAACTTTGTTCGAGCTTAGTGTTCTACCAGCATTAGACGTGTTATGGTTTCTGTTTATTCCTCCGATTGAATTACGTTTATTATAGTTAAAGTTTCTATTATACTTTGTATTAGAACTACAGTGTTTATTGTTGCGTGAATTTGGTGCAGTGATATTTATGTTACAACGTTCAGTTCGTTTTGGATTTTCGAAAAATAGCCTCTCTCCGCAATTATTTGCCGCCTGTGTGTTTGGAATCTTAACCTCTGCACACTTTACATCGATTTTACTTTTATTCCTTTTTAATATTCGCGAATGTTCATCGTTTGTTTCTTTTGAACAATTTTTTCCGATGACATTTTTATTTAAAAATCTTACTTTTTGGCTTTGGGAAGGTTGCATTTCTTTTGATACAATTTTCCTGTCCCTATTACCTAACTTCGGTCTATTTTCGATAACCTGAACTTTTTCTACGCCTAACTTTATCTTGTGACCTTTTTCTTCCTCTCCTACGCTACTCCCCACTGAAGTTTGTTCCGTACATCCTTTACCTTCGCTTATATCGTTTTGATTACTTATAATTTCTTTTACCTGACTTGAATTTACTGTTTCTTCATTTGTTATTGAACTTTCTTTATTTGGTTGGTTTGGTGTCAACCTTTTAAAATTTTTTCCATGATACCGTGACGTTAGGCTGAAACATTTTCCCTTAATTTCCTTTATCGCCTGCTTTCTGTCTATGAATGGTAACTGGATAGTTTTCTCCCCTACATTTAATATGATAAATCGTTTATCCATATTAATGTCTGCTTGCATTTCATATAAGAAATCGCAACCCAATATTACACGTGATTTCAACCCTTTTACGACTAAGAGTTTTACTTCTACGGTTTCTGACGCTAATTGTATTTTAATCATTATTTGCCTAGTTACTTTTTGTACTCGACCTTTCAATGCTGTTACAATTTCAATGTTAGACGCCAGTAACTCCATAATTTCTACATATTCCGCCTTCAATTGCTCTAGGTAATCGAATTGTATTACACTTATTTCGGCCCCTGTATCTATTTCTATGGCCGCCGGATTATGCCCTATCTTCGCGTAAATAGTGGGAATATCTTCAATGACTATTTCTTGAATACTTTTTTCCCCTTTATTACTCAACAGATCATCCCTAAGGTTGTAATGTATCCGGTTAACAAGTTTATTCTTAGAAATTACTTCACCGTTACTGTCGTAACTCTTCGTCGCGGGTTCTATCCTAGCGTGTGCCTTATCTTTTTTTATTTTAACATTTTTTAATTTATTATTATTATTTTTAATCAAATTTCTTGTATATTTTTTATCTTCAGCTCGCTCGTTCCGAAATTCCGTTAATCCTTCGCAAGCCTCACTTCTTAGTTTTTTGGCCGTTGATTTTGATTGGGTTTTGACGGAGAAGGTCTTTTGGAACTTGGGTGTGCGGTGTTATTAGGGTTTTGAACATAGGATCGTTGTGAAGGTGGGTTATTATAGGTTTGGTTAGGCCTACTAGAATTTATTGTATTATTTATATTCCGGTTCCCTCTTCGGGCTTCGTCCATCATATCTATTTGATTTAGAAAATTTATAGCGTCTTTAATCGTTTCGCTTGGCTTTCCCATGCATGCTAATTTTATCTGATCATTAAAATGTTGTAAAATGGTAAATACTAAGAAACCTTCCGGGAGCTGCGGTTCTAAGTCGCTGGCTTGATTTACAATCCGACAAAAATAA
>JAGFPH010004981.1:43191-57078 GCA_018207615.1 Philaenus spumarius | reverse complement strand
GTAGATAAGTGGGGACGTTCAACAAAGGACTGCATAACATCTAATGATTTCTCTTCATCAATTGAAGGTACTGGATGATCTCTTACGGTCCCCATAACCTCTCGCCATTAACACGGTAATTCTTCCAAACTCAGAACCTTCCATAATAGAAATAAAATAACTAACACTATTCGCCATAAGAGTAAACCTGAACTGAAATTGTTGATGGCAACCTAAGCTATGAACTGATAAAATGCAAGCGAATAGGACACAAGAGAAAGTCCTGAGTAGATTGTTGAAACTGGTAAGATAAGAACACGGGACACTCCAAAGCATGTTGACTTAATGTAACTAACAACAGAACAAGGAAATAAATTATTTTACCATTGCAAATAGTATTTTACTCTGTCAAATAAACCTTTTCATTCTTTCCATGATGTTTTCATTAGATATGGAGTTGAAAACAAATTTTTTTAATAACTTTGGGAAGTACTTCGCCCGTATTTTTGAATGGCTGTAGATTTTGATAGGGGCAACATAGAGACCTCTAGTTTGCTCCATTTGATTTCTTTTGTTATGCCCTTTAAAATGAGGGGTCACATGATAGGCGTTTACATTTGAAAATTTTAAGTTGCCCCCCTTTACCCAACTTTCGAATAGGGGGGTGAAATGTTTAACCACCTAAAAAAGTAAAAGAAATGTTATAATGGGTCCATGTCAAGGTATCACATTGATATCTCAGGCCGTTTAAATTATATCCAGGTGTGCCAGGACATAAAACTCACTCTGTATAAGTATTGGTTGGAGAAATCAAAAATCTACTGCTTCACGTAACTAATGACATAGGCGTGCGCAGCGCAGCGTGGGTTCCATGGGTGCCGCGGCACCCCCAAATAAGGCGAGATTTTTAATGATATGAGAATTACTGTAAATGTAACTTACTGTAGGTGAAAGCTCTCAGTAAGGGCTTCTTAAAAATTATTAATTATTAGACTGTTAAAATAAATAAGTTTAATGTACAATAATCATACTGAAACCATAGCTTTATTTAGTAAAGACTAGGCCTAAAGTTAATTGAAGGAAGTTTAGAATTACAGTCCAGAGAGTCCTATCAGTATCTTATGGAGCTTTATCTCTATCTAATGTTTTGTTTATTTTTAATCCCATAACAAAGAAAAATAACAAATTGGGTCTGCGTCGGATCAGACGGGGGAACATATACTTCTTTGGCCATCCAATGGTATAGACAGGTAGACCTACTATTGATTAATATATTTTGGGAAAACTAGTCGTAACTTAGAGTTGCCCTACTATTTTGTAGATGATAGCCTATTCTTTTATAAAATCACTAACCAACACTGAAGGCATATGTTAAAATTAATATCCAATTTTTCCCTTGTTTGTTACATACGCTTATGAATACTATCGTTGCATATGTTTGGTTGGTCACAGTTAGTCTGGGGACCATGATCACTGCTCATATACCACACCGAACAAAATGAATGAACTCCCGAAGTTTCTGCATATCGTCGTGAATCACCCTGTATATAAAATTTTTAATGACTGCCGAAAACGTGTTCAAGGGACCATGATCAGTGCTCACTTACTACACCCAAGAAAATTAATATTGCATTGTCATCGGTCTTTGATAAGTGGGCAAAGTTTCAAATCAATCCGACTTTTTGAAGGGGGTGAAAATCACGTCGTGTTCTGGGGACCATGATCAGTGCTCACTTACTACACAAAACAAAATTAATATTGCATTGCCATAGGTCCTTGATAATTGTGAAAAGTTTCAAATTAATCCGACGTTTTGAAGGGGGTGAAAATCACTTCGTGTTCTGGTAACCATAATCAGTGCTCACTTACTACACCCAACAGAATTAATATTACATTGTCATCGGTCCTTGATAAGTGTGCAAAGTTTCAAATTAATCCGACGTTTTGAAGGGGGTGAAAATCACTTCGTGTTCTGGTAACCATGATCAGTACTCACTTACTACACCCAACACAATTAATATTGCATTGTCATCGGTCCTTGATAAGTGTGAAAAGTTTCAAATCAATCCGACGTTTTGAAGGGGGTGAAAATTACGTCGTGTTCTGGGGACCATGATTAGTGATCACTTACTACACCCAACAAAATTAATATTGCATTGCCATAGGTCCTTGATAAGTGTGCAAAGTTTCAAATCAATCCGACGTTTTGAAGTATAGGAAAGTAAACGAATATACGAAGAAAGGTATAAAAAGGCACTTTCCGGATTTTACTCCTAACGCGTGACGCGGTTTGTCGACCGACATCCCATCCCGATTACAACGGGCGCAAAGAAGTATAACTTAAAAAAAATGGTTTTTCATTTCCAAGTTGTGGACTTGTGTGTAACCAACCGTCACAAACTTCTGAAAAACAAAACCAAAAGTTCGTTTTCTTGAAGTGCAGCATGTAGTATAATAAACTCATTCTAAGTCATCAATCAGCCTCAACCAACTTGTAGTGTTAATAGGATTACCTCGTTCGAGGCGAAGTGAACTTTGTATGAAAAACAGTTACAGGCAGCCAACTGCGAAATGGTGCAATGTTTTTAAGGTCAGTACGTGTTTAAAAAAAGTAATAAACAAGCTCTAAAACCAGCCGTTTAGGTTCAAATTGTACAAAATTTTCCGGGGAGGGCCCCCGAACCACCCGCAAGGTCAGGCACCCCCAATTCCGAGACCCCGCGCACGCCTATGACTAATGATTGGAAATATAAATAAATATTTTATCGGCGTATTGTTACAGATGGCGAAATGACGTAGGAGTAAAACAGTGACGTGTTTACCACATTGTATATTAGAACGCTTTGGCTCCCGACCTCCAATTTTTCATATGTTCCAAAATCCCAACCATTATCTGTTATGTGCATAAAATCCCAGGCTAAATTCAGCACGTTTTCAGTGTTTCGCAAAAAAAATTATTAAATTTATTTACTGATGAATTTCGATGATTTTATTTTTACTTTCCTCACCCTATACTAGGTAAGGTAAGTATTGCGATCGACCCAAAAATTCGATGTCGAGTTTTCATAATATCTTTACGTTTCAAGGCCCCCTGAGTCCAAAAAATTCATTTTTGGCGATTGGTCTGTCTGTGTGTCTGTGTGTCTGTGTGTGTGTGTGTGTGTCCGGAGTGCACAGGGCAAACGGCTGGACGGATCGAACTGAAATTTACAGGATATCTTCAAACACGTAAACAATTAAACCCATGTAAATTTGAAGCAAATCGGAGGTGGTGTCTTACCGTGGGACCAGTTTTTAGCACATTTTTGGTATTTACTCCAAAACCCCTCTAACGATTTTGATTAAACTTTGCTAAAATACTCTACTCAGACCCCTTTAACACGCTATGTACGCTATATACCCTTAAAAATTCGTTGAAAAAAGTTATTACAAAAACGCAAGTTATTTTGTTTGTATCTCCGAAATGGCTGGTCCTATCGACTTGAAAATGGTCTCATTCGATTCAGCGTCCAAAAGAATGTCAAAAAAGATACCCCACTCAACTTTTTCCATTTTTTCAAAAATTGACCCCAAAAACGCCCTTTTTGGGGGCAAAAATGACTTTTTTTAAACTAGCCGTGTTTGGTATCGACCTTGACATTTTTGGGGGTGAGAAATCGATTGAGACCAAAATCAGGTCCGTGGGATTAACCGTTTTGAAGTTAGTACCGCTTTCTTCGAAACGGATATTCCTATTAACTCGAAAATAGTATCATCAATCTCTCGGCGAAAAATTTGGTAATTGATACAGCATCTATTTTGGTAAGGAAAGTTGTGTGATGTGCACACCAGATGTTTTTTTATTTCGTTTGGAATGAAAAGTTCTATAAGGTAGCAGTTTTTAAAAATAAGTGTAAATTCATGTTAGATATGATTTTTTTTAAATTGTTACTCGGAAAAAAAAATGTTTTAAATTTTGTTTACTTTATTCTTGAAAATGACACAACAAAAAATATCTAGAACAATTTTGTCCACATAACATAATGTTACACTTAAAAATGAACAAAAACCTGAAATTTCATTACATTGTATTGAATAAACGGTATCAGATAACTGCCACATACTTTCTCCCAGTTGAAACTTTATACCTTCCCAATAGTAGCATAGGAGGTGGTTATTTAGAATTGCAAAAGTAGGAAAATGTTACCATGGAAAATATTAGAGGCATGTAGCACACATCCATATTATATTATTATTAAAAGTATTAGATCGATTTCGAACAAATTTGCACCAAAGAAGTCAATTAGGCCTGTATAAATGCACGAAAAAAGTTTTTGAAAAACAACCCCCTTTTTGGCCAAAACCCCCCAAATATCAGTTATTATTATTATTATTACCTAAACGAGATATTTTAGAAAGATGCGATTTTTTACATATGGTAGGGTACATTAGGGGCTACAAATAAGCCAAATTTTATCAAAATATTTAGAGCCGTTTTTGAGAAATTTAGATTTTTCTCGTTTTTTGGCCATTTTTGGGGGGAAAACCCCTTAAAAATCAAAAATTTTTAAAAATAAAAAAAATGCCTGGAGATATTCCAGAACTACACTTACATACCAAATTTCATCAAAATCGGACCTTTGGTACGGTCTCCAGCTCAGTACACATCCTTACAGACACAAGGACAGACATCACCAAAAAACCACTCTTTTGGGTTCAGGGAGCACCAACACAGATAATTCCACTAAACATTTTTTGGGGGTTCAGGGAGCACCAAAACAGATAATTCCACTAAAAATTCAAATTCGAAAATTTGGACGAAAACAATACTTTCTGCATATACTACGTATAGGGTGGAGAAATTAAAAATGACAGAGTTATTAAGTTTTTTTGAAAATTAGGCTACTACATAACCTGTTTTGCGGTTAGTTGTACGTATATAGGCTAGTAATAAGAACATACACGTCACTAACAACTAACAATTTTCACAAGAAAAATAACCAAAAATGAAAAAACAACCACGTGCTACAACATAATATATGGGCCATAATCAAAGATAACACACAAATCATGTTATTTACCATCTGACAGATGACAAAAACACAGCCAACGTACATCACAATTATCTTCGTTGTAGTGAACATAGAGGTAATTTTTAACGTAAGTAAATATCATAGAGGTAAATAGAACACTTCTTTCTGATTCCATTGATATATAATAAACATAGATTCACTAATTATTTGTATTTTATATGATTTTTTTTCTGAACGTCAGAAAATTCGGACGTCGGGATTCAATGGACATACTAACAACGTTCGAAAAATCGGACTTCGGGAGCCAAATGGTTAATAAAATAATTGCGTCATTACTAGGCTTGTACAGAAAAAGGTCTATCTGGTTTTTGTGTGTGTGTGTGTGTGTGTATACAGTTGGCATCATACGTAGATCAGCAGAGAAAACATGAGCTAGTGACGGTTGTTTCATTTTATTATAACTGAATCGTGTCTAAATTGGTTTCAAATATTCACTCAATACCAGAAGTTTATTTAGAATTTTATAAATCTGTACCTGATTATTCCATATTACTTCTTGAGCGGTAAGCTTCTTTGCATTTATCAAAGTTATCAACCTTCGTCCCTCCTTCGTGCAGGTTTTTTTCAGCAGGGCAAACAGCAGCTTACAAATCAAATCGATGATGCCAATGTCTTGATCTAACTGTACAAGTAAAATTACGAATAATTATTAATCATTAGTCTGGAAGCTGTTGGCAGTAGTAATAACGTTTCTTTACTTATTACGTCAAAAACAAAAGAAGAAAAAAGGTACTTCAATTTATTTTTTACTTTCTCACTATACTATAGCATAGAGAAAATATAGTGATCGGAAAAAATCTATTTTGTGATTTTTGTGGAGATATCCGTTTTGGGACCCCCTGAGTCCAAAAAAGTGGTTTTTACAAAATGTCTGTCTGTATGTATGTCTGTATGTATACAGAGCTAGAGCGAAAGCTATTCGATCGATTTCGAAGAAATTTGCACAAAACATGTCAATTAGGCCTATACAGATGCACGAAAAAGGGTTTTGAAACATTTTGAAAAACAACCCCCTTTTTGGCTAAAAACACCCAAATAATCAGTTATTATTATTTTATAAAAAAACGGCTATAACGATTTTAATCAAATTTTGCTTATTTGCAGCCCTTAATGTACCCTATCATATAAAGAAAACCGTATCTTTCTAAAAATTCTTGTTTAGCTGATAATAATAATAATAATAATAATAACTGATTTTTGGTGGTTGTTTGGCCAAAAAGGAGGTTGTTTTTCAAAAAAATTTAAAACTTTTTTTCGTGCATCTATACAGGCCTAGTAGGCGTGTTTTGTGCAAATTTGTTCGAAATCGATAGAATAATAAATTTTCTCTTTAGCTAATAATAATAATAATAATAATAATAATAATAATATTTATTAGTTAATCTCCTACTTAAATATTACCTCTCCTACCCCTCCTACAATTATGAAGTCAAAGTGAATCTGTTTAATAATTTTAAAAATATGTTTGTGAGAAAGTATGTGCCAGTTCCTGGTAGGCCTACCGATTATTACCTATATTTAACACAATGTTTTAATAAAACTAATATAACGGAATAGAGCTTATTTACTATTTATTGGGACTTTAAAATAATTTTACAAATATATAAATTCATTCTAAGCTGTATTTATTTACGATTATGGGCTACGACCCGGGTTGAAGCCAATACAAACAGGTTATTGTGTACTCTGATATTTTCAAGGAAATGACCATTGAGCGGTGACCTACGTGGGATAGATATCGATAAAGACGACCATCCCCAACAATTTGAATCGTGGCGTGTTTAAATATTTAAATAATTTGGCCACGCAGCTGAACGGCTGACGTGAGATGAGCAAATTTTCAAAATTAAGTTTATAGGAATAAGTTTTAGGGTTTCAACCAACAATTTGGAAACAGGTCTATTCACGACGGTGCTGAATAGCTGCAAAATGGTTCGCACGCCATTCGACATATTGGGAGTACCTTCAATACAAAAAGCATTGCGTGCTTTGCACACCAACCCCGGTATCGGGAGTATCTTTAATACACAATGCATTGCGTGCTTCGCATGCCAACCCCACGATAGCATCCACCACATGGCTTTGAACAGGGTACTATAATGGTATTTTACGTTTTGATCAATTTTGGGGGAACCAAGCGAGCTATAAGGTCGCGTAAAAAACAAAATGTGCAGAATAACATCCTAGATGTATATTTATAGAAAAATATCAAAAAAAAATTCATTCTCGTAGGATAAATATAAAAAAATTGTTACTTCCAGTCAAAAAACGTGTTTCCGATTGTTGGATTTGTTTGGCTAACGAACTCTTCCGCGCGACGTAGACAACCAATATGTGTACCAAATTTGAACCAAATCGGACTTAAAATGCGGCCGCTATAGTGCGAACATATATATATATATATATATATACTGAGTGTAAAAAAAGTCCCCCCCTTTATTTTTTTTGCTTGTTAAAACAAACAAATATCTTTTGGGGAACGATACTGATTTAATCTAAAGTATCTTTTGACGTTATCGGAAATTTTGATTGCCCCCGAAATCCCCCATTTTGTCTTATTTATGCAACAAACACTTTAGTTCGATTAACTTTATTTTTAAAACGATAGTAATTTAAATAATCTGACAAAATTTAAAAGTTTGTTAACGTTTTTAAAATAAATAAAAGCTGATGCACGTATTATTGATTAAAAGAATGGATCGTTTTATATTTTCTAGTAATACTAATCACGAACTTTCATACTATTTGTTCTTTGTATCACAAGTTATTGGTTGTGAAAACAAATTAAAACCATGGTTAGTAGTCCCTGGTGTTACCAACTTTAACATATTTTTTAACACTGCTCCTTTACGAATAATAAACACTGACACAAACAGAATCAGTAAATTGAAGGGTTTGCCAGTTATTAACGTATAGATTCAAAATTAACATACCATGTATATTTTACAATTCAGACACAGTGCACAATCAAACAACCAAAGCCTATCTTTGATTTTTTTAAAGTTGAAATCACAGTTCATTCCTATTTTGAATTATTAACATGCTTTTCATATTCAAACAAAATTGTTTGCATGCACGGCCGTGGTGGAAATATTGCAACAGCATACTTAATTTTCAGTTGCAAAGTAATTCCATTGATTCGGGGAACACTACATCAATTAAAATAATGTTACATAATGTTCGCAGCATACTGACTTTGTTTCCATTACATATTTGAAATAATCAAATAAATTCTCTACTGAATTTAAATACTGTATATATAAATAAACTAGCTGGCGCGTACGGCGTTGCCCGTGGTGGTTGGTATTTTCAGTCTTTTTAACGTAATTGTATTCTTTTTAAGTGTTCAGTCAGTGAGTGGTATTTGGCTTTTATATATATAGATCTTAAATAATAAAAGCACTATTGTCATAATAATAAAAGATCTGAAATTATGATTTTAGTAACTTTGATACCTCCAATCCCCTCCTAAAATTTCGAATTTTTTGAAACCCTTTCTTAGCAAGCGCCTATGGCCCTAGAGGAAGCTACATACAAAAAATTCATTCCAATCTGTTGGGTAATATTGGAGAAATCTTGATTTAGTCATTTTTACCCCCCAAACCCTCCTAAAATTTCCAATTTTGTAAAACCCTTTTTTAGTGAACACTTATGGCCCTAGAGGAAGCTACATACCAAATTGCATTCCAATCCGTTCGGTAGTTTTGAAGAAATCGTGATTTAATAACTTTAATCCCCCCAAACCTCCCCTAAAATTTCGAATTTTTTGAAACTCTTTCTTCGCGAGAGTCTATGGCCCTAGAGGAAGCTACATACCAAATTGCATTCCAATCCGTTCGGTAGTTTTGAAGAATTCGTGATTTAATAACTTTAATCCCCCCAAACCTCCCCAAAAATTTCGAATTTTTTAAAACTCTTTCTTAGCGACAGATTATGGCCCTAGAGGAAGCTACATACCAAATTGCATTCCAATCCGTTCGGTAGTTTTGAAGAAATCGTGATTTAATAACTTTAATCCCCCCAAACCTCCCCTAAAATTTCGAATTTTTTTAAACTCTTTCTTAGCGAGAGCCTATGGCCCTAGAGGAAGCTACATACCAAATTGGTACCACGTAATAGACTAACAACCCAATCAGCGCCGGTGCAGTGACACACAGGAAGGAGTACATGTGCAAGCTTAATAAATGTAATTGTTGAATTTTTAGACCCGTGTTGTGATTTATGTACATTAAATTAATATTCGTTTGTTTTTTAAAGTTTGTTTTTAAACAAATTTTAAATTGTGTTGTGTAGTGTTTAGTGTGTAAAACTTTATGTGATATTCTTGACGTACATTAAAATAATGCCAATTATTGTTTATGAATTTTAAAGTGACTTGAAAATGCCTGAACGAAAGGCGTTGTCTCGTTAAATATAGAGACATTACGCAGGACTGTGAGCAGCACAAAAAAGTGATACACAGGTATTTATGAAATATTGTATTTATTTTAACTTTATCTATTCTCCTTCTATTTACTCTAAAATATTTTATGGATTCGGATTTAACACTTTCCTATGTATTCTAAAAACAACGTTTACATCTACAGTTTACGTGAATGCGATGCAAATCGGTTCAGACGTTCCGGAGATATAACGGATACTTTACATTAGAGCGTTTCCACTCTAGTTTGTTTCACTGTCAGAAGCTTTTTCATTATAAAGTGCAAAGTTTAGTTCAAAGAAAAAATCAGTTAGTGTAAAATATTGAGCTGCTGGTACGTAAGTTTGCATTGACGGTGGTGTGCATTTATTACAAAACTATTTTGATTTTAAAAACCCAAATATAAATGAAGTCAATAATAAAGTATTAAGCAGTCCAAAGTCTGAAGAGTTAAATTATTCAAAACATCCTAATGAATTTATAAAAGTAATTATAAAGATCGAGTGTTCATTCACAGACAATATAACCAACGAATTACGTTCATCCTTTGTCGTCGCGTTTGTCCCTAAATCTGTACAAATTTTTGTAGTAAATCAAAGCTCTATGTTAAGATTAAATGTGTTCTTCTTACAAACAGTACTAGCGAAGCGATGACAGATGATGCAAACAAAATTTAATCTAAAAATATCCGGATTCTCTTCGCGTATCACGCTGCGAGAAATGTATCGGGTGAAGTATCGGGTAAACGACAGAATAAGACAAATTGTTTATTTAGAAACATAATGGTTTAGCGACGTGTAGGAGAACAACATATTCAGGCGTCGTATTGTCATAGCATTAATACACGGGGGAAATTCGAGTTCAGTTATGCTATATTAATAAATAAACGGTACCAGGAACTGGCACATTCTTTCTCACAAACATATTTAAATTATTGAACAGATTCACTGTGCCTTGTAGGGTGGGGTAGGAGAGGTGATTTTTTTTATTAAAGTTGAAGATAACTAATAAATATTATTATTATCTAGAGAGAAAACTATTCGATCGATTTCGAACAAATTTGCACCAAATACGTCATTAGGCCTGTATAGTTGCACGAAAAATTTTTGAAAAACAACCCCGGTCATGGGCTAAAAACCCCCAAAAATCTGTTATTATTATTATTAGCTAAACGAGAATTTTTAGAAAGATGCCGTTTTTTTTCATATGGTAGGGTATAATAAAGGCTACAAATAAGTCAAATTTTATCAAAATCGTTAGAGCCGTTTTTTTATTAAAAAAATAATAACTGATTTTTGGGGTGTTTGTTTGCCAAAAAGGGGGTTGTTTTAAAAAAAAATCAAAACCATTTTTCCTGCATCTATACAGGCCTACTTGACATGTCTGGTGCAAATTTGTTTGAAATCGATCGAATAGTTTTCGTTCTAGTTTTGTACACATACAGACATATATATATATATATATATATATACATACAGACAGACATTTTGTAAAAACCACTTTTTTGGACTCATGGGGTCCCAAAACGGATATTTCCACAAAAATCTCAACATCGATTTTGTTTGCGATCACTATACTTTCTCTATACTATAGTATAGTGAGAAAGTAAAAATAATGTTAAAACAATTAATTAGCACCAACACATTATTTCGTAATTGCATTCTGAAACTGAATACTTAAAATACGTCCAAAGAATTTGAAGCGCATATATAGACCAGTCATTAGACCAAAATAAAAGGTTAATTTTATTGTTGCATTTAAAAGCAAGCGACATCTACAGTGACTTTAAAAGTAGCACATAGGAATGTAAAATACTAAAACTATCAGGCAATGAGCTTTTGCGCATTTTTTATTAACAAAAATAACAATCAATTAGGACTTTTTGGGTTTTTCGTTGATAATATAACATTTTATGAATGGATCACGATACTTCCAATGAGACATTTGTAGATAATTAAAAAACCTACACAATTTTTTTTTAAAGGCCCCAATCGTACCGTTTTCCACCGAGAAAAGTAGGAAAAACGGTTAAAAATTACTACTTTTCAAAAATTCATATCTTTGTTAATTTACAATATTAAAGGCAGATCTATCGGGAAATTGTTGTTTATTACGCGTACTTCAAACAGGCGGAAGATGAAATTTGTCGCATTAATTTTTTTTCTACAATTACAGTATAAATAAATTAGGTCATTATCTTGCAAGATGCGCCCTATTAACCTGAGTGGCCAGATTTTAATTTACCAAAAGGATTCTGAAGGTAGACTTTACAACCTAAAATTCGTTTGAATAAGTTGACAAAGTATTATAAAAATGCTTCCGAAAAGCGTAAATTTGCGACCGACGGAGAAAGGCAGTGGTAGTGGGGGAACCAAATGCGGTGAAGAGAACGGCAGGCTACGTGTTCCTCGGCGGGAGGACGCAATCGGCCTGGGATCAAAAGCTCACCCCGCGCTAAAATCTCCACGTGGTTTTGATCCGGGAACTTTTATTGTATTTTAAGTTTTGATAAATTTTTGGCGGACCAGACGGGTTATATGGTCGTATAAAAAGCCAAAATATACACAATAATTTCATTTATTAATTTTTTTAACCCCCAAAAGATTAATTCTAGTAGTACAAACATTTTTTTTACTTCCAGAGGAAAAACGTGCTTTCTGTTGTAGTTGGTTCCTGTTGTTGGAAAATACCAAATTTGGAACATACAGGCTGTTTAGAGTGCGAACACATATATACATATTACATTTTTAATGGTACTCCAAAACGTGTTCTGGGGACCATGATCGATGCTCATTGACCACTCCCGAACTCAGATCACACCATAAAACTAAATTCAATACCTCATATCTTCTATGGAAATTCGGTAAACACTATATTCTTCCTAACTATGCCAAATTAATGTATTTCAAATTGAATAAACGGTACACCAGGAACTGGCACATACTTTCTCACAAACATATTTAAATTATTAAAACATATTCACTGTGACTTCATAATTGCATGTTTGGTAGGAGAGGTGATTTATTTAAGTAGGAGATTGCTTGATTAAACTACAACGTACAATACACATGGCTGCAGTAGGTTACAGCCTTACTCTCTTGCGAGCTTGATATGATCTATTAAATAAGAAAACTATGAGGCTGGTATTCATAGTCGTTTCTTAAGGTCGCCTTAAGGAAAGGAAGAGTTTAGGAGACCTTCAGATATGATTTTTGAATGCAGAGTCCAACCTTAAGTATAGATTTTAACTCATCCTTAAAACCTTAATTAAAGTTGTCTAAAGGCTGCCTTAGGTTCATTTGCAATGCAGAGACGCTCCTTTTTATTAAGCAGGCCTAAAGGTACCTTCGAATTCGTAATTTTCTCAAGGTAGCTACCAGCGTACCTTTGGGAAAATTTAGCGAGTTTATAAGTAATTCTAATGACACACGAAATCACTAATTATGAATTTTTTGAATTTATTGATTTTGCATGTTATTATGGAAGGATCCCTAAACGGTATATTCGGGATTATGATAATCCATTCAAAAAATATTTAAACGGCAATTTGAAATGAGATTCCGATTTTGAAAGGATGCCTATGTAGTAAAAAATGTTATTGCCCCGTTGTGGTAGGCCTACCAGATAAATTATAATAAAAGATGATTACCAATATCCCATATTCATACAATATTGATAGCTTGTGTTTTTATGCCATGAGAAATATTTAGGAAAAAACAACTAACTAGTCTGTTGCATATTTTTTATAATTAGTCTAGTAGGTATGCCGTAGGCTACTGAACAAAATTAATTTATACGGTAAAACAATTTAATAGATTGAGTTTGTTTTGGATAGGCCTAACGGTTCAAATAAATGTGATAATACATATTTTATTTTAATCATACAGTTAATAATGATATCTGATTAATGAAAATAATGAAAGAGATCAGTATGCACATAACCTCAAAACGTACACTGTAGGCCTACTGCAAAACTATTCAGTTGGAGTGACAATCAGAGTAAATTTAAAATCAATAAAGGCTATTTTATTAGTTTATCGGTGTCATTGATTAACTAAATATTGCAATAGCTAAAAGTAAATACTGAGCTATGCATAAACTAGACTTGTAGGCTACTAATTTCATAATTATTTTGATCTAGTCGTTAGTTTGTTTAGATGAGAGGGAGTGAGACCATTTTAGGCTTATATCCCAACATAAAACAGTTTGTATAAATTCGTCAGTTAATTTAGCAGCTGATTTTGTAGTTGCTAACTTGTGCCAACTGTTGGACGTAAGTGCCAACAATATTAAAGTAAAAAACCATGAATGTTATGAACGATTTCTATTTAAGTTCGTAAATAAACTAAATAAATGCATTTTAAATGCTTTAACAAGTCAAATTACACAAGGATAGCTTTATTTATAGTTAATGAA
>JAGFPH010004981.1:10435-33191 GCA_018207615.1 Philaenus spumarius | reverse complement strand
TCCGTAGGCTTGAACTTCCGCCTCACTCTGAGTTGAATTTGACTATAGTTTAGGTTAGGCAGGTTAAGTTAGGTTAAGTAGAAAATCATAACGCCTTTGAAGCAAATCCAAGAAGATTGTCTCATTAGCGAATTTCCATAGGCAAAACGAGCTATTGCGGTGACCCTTATAGTAAGACCTAAGGTCGAGAGTAGCAAATGAGCACCGATCATGGTCCCCAGAACACGTTTTTGGGGTGTCATTAAAAATCATATATATATATATATGTCCGCACTCTAGCGGCCGCATTTTAAGTCCGATTTGGCTCAAATTCGGTACACATGTTGGTTGTCTACGTCGCTCGGACGAGTTCGTTAGCCAAACAAATCCAACAATCGGAATCACGTTTATTGACTTAAAGTAACTACTTTTTTAAAGATTTTTCCGACAAGAATGATTTTTTTTGAGTTTTTTCTACAAATATAAATGTAGGATGTTATTATGCACATTTTGTTTTTTTACACGACCTTACAGCTCGCTTGGTTTCCCCAAAATCGATCAAAACGTAAAATACCATAGCAGTTCCCGGTTCAAAGCCATGTGGTGGATTTTACTGTGGGGTTGGCGTGCGAAGCACGCAATGAATTGTGTATTGAAGATACTCCCAATATGCGGAATGGCGTGCAAACCATTTTGCAGCTATTCAGCACCGTTGTGAATATACTTATTTCCCAAATTGTTGGTTGAAACCTTAAAACGTAAGCCTGTAAATTTAATTTTGGACATTTGCTCAACTCACGTCAGCTATTCAGCTGCGTGGTCGAATTATCTAAGTCTGTGTTTAAATTACAACTCCGAACATGTTTCTATAGTGGAATTTCCTACTCGACCTTTATATAATTGCAGATTATACAGACAAAGCAGATATGTGGATCAAGCAGTACGAAGGACCACCGGAGAAACAATTAGTAAAACAACTGAAAAAGTTATTCGTGCAGCTCAAGCCCATTTATTCCCAGATGCTAGCCTTCATACGAAAGCGTCTTTATACCCACTACGGATCCTCAGTGATGAACAAAACTGGGCCTATACCTGCTCACCTAATTGGTAATTTGCACATTTAAATATATAGTTTATGGTTTGAGTATTGAGTGAAAATAAAATTGATGTTTTACGACAGAAAATAAACCAACACAAATGTTTGATATTGTATGTAAAAAGAGGTTTAAGTAATTAATAGTTTAATAGAATAAAACTTGAATCTCACTAATACGTTTATTAACTCAAACGCATTTCAACGCAAAGTCGTCATCTTCAGTGATGCACAAGCGACAATAATGAAACTATAACCATTGTATTTGGATAACCTAATAGAACTCCGACCCAATGCAATATTTTGTTCCACTGGAAATTCGACTTTTTTGGCGCTATCTATTGGGGAAACGATGGAAGCTGTTTGAAACACCAATGCTACCAATGCTTTCTCCCTAGCGCTACCTCGCGGCGCGATCATGTACTATTTTCGCGACAACTTTTTTCCGGCACACAGCCCCCATATGGATGCAAGATCTATTTATTATTCATGATCTATGCTATAACTGAATAAGTAAACAAGAGGAAAAACTATCGTGCATTGCAATAAACAGAAGCTTATTTGATAATTTTTCAGGTTCCTTGAGCGGTGAAAGTTTCCAAAATATCATTGACTTAATCAAACCATATCCAAAGAAATCATTTATTGACGTCACTGCACAGCTTGTGAAAAAGGTAAGCACTGTTTTATAAACAACTGGTAAATCCCTGTGATTATCACAGGCGGATTAATTAGATACACATCAGAAATACATTATTTATACAAAATCATAAATGAGCAAATCTTGGATCTATCTTTGTATCTGTCGCGAATCTCAAAAACGGCTCTAACGAATTGAAAGAAATTTTGTATCTAGGTGTAGTTTTGATTTTTAAGTACACCCATATAATTGTATTTCATGTAAAAACGCAATTATTTGAGAAAATCTAATTTAAAAGTTGAAAAATTTTAACATAGGGTCTTATGGGTTCTCATGTTGGTAACAAAATAACAAAGAAATAGTAAATAAAGCGATCAAAACAGCTGTTTATAAACAAGCCAATTTATACTGTTTAGCACGTTGGAAATAGAGTGGAATAGAACTGAAATTGAGTATTATCGAAAATCAGCTGTTCATTGGATAGTTTTTAATTACTGTTAAAAAACAATCTAATTTATACTATTTTAGCACGTTGGAATTAGAATAAATTGGGCCTGATTTAACAATTTATTTTGTCAAAAAAAAAGGTAAACTTGGCAGAGATGGGTAAATTCTAATAGTCAATTTTGTAATTCTATAGGCGTGGCTCATTTCTGAAACATAGTATTGAGGTCAGGCGCGGATACAGGGGGAGGGTCATGGGGGTCATGACCCCCCCCCCAAAAAACATTTTTTGAGGCTTGATTTATATGTTTGATTTAACCTTTCAAGCGACAAAGAACACTATACTGTCGTCTCAGCCCGCCGAGCAAGTGGCATTCAGCATTATTGTATCGTCTGATTGTGTTTAATATTTCACCCACTATAAACCATCTAATCTCAATGAAACAAAAACGATTGGAAAGAAAATGTTTTAAACATTAATTTTTGTATTTACAAATTTGTTCTAAAACGATTATTTACATATTATGTAATCATCGTTTGTAATTGTAGTTATCTAAAAAGATGACGCCACGCGAGAAACAAAAAGAAAAGACACAAAACTTTTCACTTTTCTAAGACTCATAATCGTTAGACAGACTTGTTTTGAAAAAAAAAAAACATAAGGTCACCTTTGCATTCGTCAAGATTTGAACTTTCTAACATTGTCTTCCAATCATTCATCACTCTTGCAATTTTTTAGATATGAATTTTTCTGTAAACCTTTAAGATTATTTGACAGTTTTTCAACCAATGAGCAAGCATATTTTGTAATCGATATCCCTTTCTAGTACAAATCGATATACTTGTACATTGATGTTTATATGGATTTTAGTGTAAATTCTATATTTTCGTTTGTTGCTGTAACCTGATTTACTGTTCATGGGCTACAGCTATAGGTCTTGTCTATGAAATATGTACCATTGCGCCGATTGTCTTAGCGCATTTAGCCCGTCCAATAGAGCAAAAAGAAGTCTAATTTTGTTATTGAATTTAACAGCAAGCGACATCAACAGTGACTTTAAGGGTAGCACAAGAGCTTTTGCGCATTTTTTATAAACAAAAATTACAATAAATTACGACTTTTTGGTTTTTTTGTTTATATTATAAAAAATTATGTATGAATCACTATACTTCCAAAAAACCTACAAACAGTTTTTTATAGACCCTGATTGGACCATTTTTAATGAGAAAAGTCGGAAAAACGCTTAAAAACTGGCATTTAAAAAAAGTTTATTTCTTTGTTCATTTACAGTATTAAGGGCAGATTTTCCAGAAAATTATTGTTTATTATGTGTTCTTCAAACAAGAAGAAGATGAAATTTGTCGCATTAATAGTTTTTGCACAATTAGGCCTACAGTATAAACAATGTAAGCCATTATCTTGCATAATACGCCCAATTAACCTGAGTGACTCGATTTAAATTTACCAAACGGATTCTGAAAGTAGACATTAAAATCTACAATTCGTATATCTGCAATTTTTTAATAAGGTTGATAAAGTATAGTAAAAATGCTTCAGAATATAGCGCGAAACGCGAAAATTTGCCAGAAGGCGATAGTGACGGAAACAGCAGCCTGCAGTTCTCTTCTCCTCCGAATTAAGCAAGATAATAGCCTAAATTGTTTATACTTCAATAAAATTGTGCAAAAAGTATCAATGCGGCAAATTTCATCTTCTACCTATCTTAAGTACACTAAGCAATAATTTTCCAAAAGATCTGCCATAAATATTGTAAATTAACAAAGATATGAACTTTTGAAAAATAGTAATTTTCAAGCGTTTTCCGACTTTTCTCAGTGAAAAATGGTCCGATAGATTTTTTCAAAAACCATTTTGTAGGTTTTTTTAATTCTCTACAAATGTTTCTTTGGAAGTATCGTGATCCTTGCATAAAATCAACGAACAACTCAAAAAGTTCAAATTGTTATTTTTGTTTATAAAAAATGCGCAAAAATGTCCTTGCCTGATAATTTTTGTATGTTATACACCTATGTGCTACCCTTAAAGCCACTGAGGACGACGCTTTCTGAAATTCAATAACAATAAAAAATCGCTATTGGTTGGGCTAATTAATTGTTTTACTATAAAGAGCGCGCCGCTGTATGGAGTTGTATGACTTCAATAAGTGAGAGCTTGTGTTAAGTTGTTTTAAATTTAGTGAAACAAAGTGGATTTAATGATCGTGTGTTGTGGAGTTATGATTTTAGTACCGTTCCTGTTAACTCTTTAATAATTAGGGAAACTCTTGCTCCTAAATATGTATGGTCTAGAAATACATTTTAAAAAACTATTCCATAGAGTTTTTACATATTTTTTAATTCCCTCTGTTTTTCTAGACCCGTTGTTAAATTCTTGGTAATGTTGTTTTTGACTTCTTATGACCCCTCCCAAAATGAAATCCTGTATCCGCCCCTGATTGAGGTTATGTTAATCCTGCAATAATGTTTACTATATTTAGGCCTGGTTTCAAAACTTTAGTTGTCAGAAGATAGTAGAACTAGGACTAAAATCGTAATGAAAGCCTCTCACGTTTCTAAAGCATGTATTTGAGGTTGTATAAATCTTGTAATTACTGTTAATATATTATTTAAGCCTGGTTTCATAATTTTACAAACCTATGTACAAACAAGTCAAAGATTAACGAGATTCTTTAGCGAATTTTTCAGCTGCGAGCGAAGCGAACTAACATAATTTTCCAACTAATATAATTATTAGTAGAGTAAACAATCGCCTATATTATTAGTAGAGTAAACAATCGCCTATATTATTAGTAGAGTAAACTATCACCTATATTATTAGTAGAGTAAACAATCGCCTATATTGTTAGAGTAAACTATCACCTATATTTTTCTTTACATTATAGTTAAGTATATCGAATATATTTTGTTCAATATAGTTGTCGCCTGTATATTTTTCAATATAGTTAATCGACTATATTGTTTTCAATATAGTTAGTCACCTTCATTTTTTCAATATTATTAATCGCCGAAATTTAAACCAAATCCTCAGATTATTGTCACGAATTTTAAAACCCTGCAATAAAAAGGCCGCAAATGTCTTTTAAGATCAATTATATTGGTATAACATTGTATGCAATTTTCTGCTGACTCTCAGCGGTAAAAATATCACATGACGCTCAGATCCGATGCTTATTGCGTCAGAAGAAGGTGTACTACAATAGGATTAACAGTTGTATTTAGTTAAATACAGCTAAATGACGTAATAAAATCAGCGCAGCTAGTAATGTCAGAAATCTTAAATTTGTTCTTCAATTCCAGTCCCGACGTAGAACAATGCTCTTCCATACACATGTAAAACTATTTAATCAAACTAAATTTGTATTTGCTGACTCTTAATTAATATTTGTCCGTCGAAACAAATCTGTTCCAGAACTACACGGTAAAGAATCTGGCTGAGATTTGTGATAACTTTTATCAGTCGTTGGGCTTACCACCAATGCCTGCAACCTATTGGAACAATTCACAATTCGAACAACCCAAGGACAGAAACTCAACGTGCACGTCCGCTGCTTGGGACATGTACGACAACAAGGATTACAGGTGAGAATCCTGTTTTTCCTGTGCGATATAGGCTACACTTGTTTGTAGGCTGTTCTTGTACAAGTACGACCGGCGTGAATTTACCTATCCAACTTGGAAAATCGAAAATATAGTAGGCTAACATATAATTTTGTTTTTATTAGCGAATTTCCATAGGAAAAATGAGCTATTGCAGTAACCCCTATGGTCGGGAGTAGCAAATGAGCACCGATCATTGTCCCCAGAACGCGTTTTGGGGTGTCATTAAAAATCATTTATATATGTGTAGGGTATATATGTGTTCGGACTCTCGCGGTCGCATTTTAAGTCCGATGTGGTTCAAATTTGGTACACATGTTGGTTGTTCACGTCGCTCGGACGAGTTCGTTAGCCAAAAAAATCCAACAATCGGAAGCACGTTTTTTGACCGGAAGTAACTATTTTTTGAGATTTTTCCTACGAGAATGAATTCTTTTTTGAGTTTTTTCTACAAATATAAATGTAGGATGTTATTCTGCACATTTTGTTTTTTTACGCAACCTTATAGCTCGCTTGGTTCCCCCAAAATCGATCAAAACGTAAAATACCATAGAAGTACCCGGTTCAAAGCCATGCGGCGGATCCCAGTGTGGGTTTGGCGTGCGAAGCACGCAATGCATTGCGTATTAAAGTTACCCCCAATACGGGAGTTGGCGTGCGAAGCACGCAATGTCTTCTGTGTTGAAGATACCCCCAATATTCGGAATAGCGTGCGAAGCACGCAATGCATTGTGTATTGAAGTCCCAATATCGGGAATGGCGTGCGACCCATTTTGCAGCTATTCAGCACCGTCGTGAATAGACCCATTTCCCAAATTGTTGGTTGAAACCCTAAACTACAGGCCTATAAACTTAATTTTGGAAATTCGCTCAATTCACGTCAGCGGTTCAGCTGCGTGGTCAAATTATTTTTGATAGTAGGCCTATCTGTTTGCTTTGTTTAACGTTAAAATCATTTGTCGTTGTAAATATTACACAATTTTGGTTAGACAGTAAACCCGGTGGACCAGAATTAACCCGCCCTAACTTACGTTGGCGAGGGCAAAACGTACGAGAATTGTCATATAACATGTAGACCCATTTTGCTTGGTTCATGCCAAAACTGAATTTATATTTTTACAAAAAAAGCTTCATGAGTGTTGAAACAGATAGAAATGATGTTCATACTTGACTTGCTCTTCTTCATTTATCGTTGTACACGCGTGCCAAAAGCAAAGAATTTACTTCGTGTATTTCTAAAATGACGTTTAAAAGTTGTATCCTTAAACATCTCGAAAACCGTAACTTTACATGAATTGATTTTGTTAATATTATAAAAAATCATCAATATTGAAATACATTTTGATTTTAGCATAATTATGGGTACTGTAGACAATTTGCAAGGATACAGTATTATATTTCAGTTTGCTATCGATAACTACAATTTTCTTCAAGTAAAATTACAAATAATTCGACCACGCAGCTGAACCGCTGACGTGAGTTGACCAAATTTCCAAAATTAAGTTTATAGGCCTATGTTTCAGGATTTCAACCAACAATTTGGGAAATAGGTCTACTCACGAAGGCGTTGAACAGCTGTCTGTGTGTAGGCAATATATTAGTAGAATTTGTTTGCGCCTAGTGGCTTCGCGAGTTTTCACTTGGCTTCAAACTGGGTACTTTTATGGTATTTTACGTTTTGATCGATTTTGGGGGAACCAAGCAAGCTATAAGGTCGCGTAAAAAAATAAAATGTGCAGAATAACATGCTACATTTTTAATTTTAGAAAGAATTTTAAAAAAAATTCATTCTCGTAGTAAGAATCTCAAAAAATAGTTACTTTCGGTCAAAAAACGTACTTCCGGTTGCTGGATTTTTTGGCGTGTTCTGGGGACCATGATCGGTGCTCATTTGCTACTCCCGACCTTGGGTCTTACCATAAGGGCCACTGCAATAGCTCATTTTTCCAATGGAAATTCGTTAATAAATAACTAGTTTGTTTTTTGTTTTTAGTGTGTTAAGTTTTTTCAAAAAGTAATGCTTTTTAAACGATATTGGCCTATTTAACATTTGAGAAGACCATATGTGATCATTAAAACAAAACATGTTGAGATGACGGGAAAGAATTCATTAAATCAGTTGTACAAGTTTCCTCCTAAAGGTAAATAACTTCCCCAAGGTCTGATTTTACAAAAATAATTCCATCGTTTTAATAGAACTGGTATTTTTAAAGTAAGTTCTATTTTGATTGTGACAGACTGTTTACTCCACGAATTACCAATTACCACCAAAACTGTTTCGGTGTATCACTGATTTTATTCACGCCAGTTTACAAAATGTTATCTGTGAAACCTTGTGCTGCTTCCAGAGTACTTATATGCGCACACGTCAACATGGAAGATTGGTTCCAGCTTTGCCACGAGATGGGACATTTGCAGTACGCCATCGGATACCAGAACAACGTCGATTGCTACAGATACGGAGCTAACATTGGTAACCGCTCGGTGGCTCAGTATGGGGCTGTCAATTCAATAATTTAAAGTTCTTGCAGATGTGGGTTCGAATCTATTGAATATCGTAGTCTTTTAAACTGGGCTAATAATGTTTTACATTCACCCATTCATAGGTAATGGTCAAGGCAATTCGAATTGGATTGTGCCACGATGGCCGTGGTTGTTAAGGCGTCAAAGCTTTATCAATCGTCATGGCAACCATCAATCGAATAATTTTCTAAATGGTTTCTTAACAGACATCATTGGCTGTGATTCGGATTCCACGTAAAACTGTAGGTCCCGTCTTCATTAGCCTTAAGTGCAAAACAGCAGGACGTTAATCACAAAAAAAATCCAATTGGATTGTTAAAAATGAATTAATGTTTATTTATATGTGTATTTCCTGAAAAGGGAAATATCTAGTCTTGTCGTCATCGGCTACCTTTTAGTATTCAACTTATTAAAGACTATTACGTGCATTAAATGCCTATTTTAATAAAAACCTATTGAAATCGATTAATTATTTCAAACTTATAGGCCTAACCATTTTTAAGCTGCTACAACGTAAACTATTCTAGATATTTTATTTGATATACAAAAGTATTTAAAAAATTAAACCTATCTTCTTTAACAGTGTTAACAAAATATATGGCTGCTAAGTTATACAAACTTTTATTAGCGAATTTTCACAGGAAAAATGAGCTATTACAGTGGCCCTTATGGTAGTTCCCAAGGTCGAGAGTAGCAAATGAGCACCGATCATGGTCCCCAGAACACGTATATATATGTGTTCGCAATCTAGCGGCCGCATTTTAAGCCCGATTTGGTTCAAATTTGGTACACATGTTGGTCGTCTACGTTGCTCGGACGAGTTCGTTAGCCAAAAAAATCCATCAATCGGAAGCACGTTTTTTGACCGGAACTAACTATTTTTTTAGATTTTTCCTACGAAAATTATTTTTTTTCAGTTTTTTTTTCTACAAATATAAATTCAGGATGTTCTTTTGCGCATTTTGTTTTTTTACGCGACCTTATAGCTCACTCGGTTCCCCCAAAATCGATCGAAACGTAAAATACCATAGCGGTTCCCGGTTCAAAGCCATGTGGTGGATTCTACCGTGGGGTTGGCGTGCGAAGTACACAATGCATTGTGTATTGAAGACACTCCCAATACGGGGGTCGCACGCAATTCTACCTAACTTATCTAATTAATTTAACTACTCAACTTTATTAGGAGTTTTTTGTTTAATTACTGTGGTAGGTGGTCGAAGCAAATGAAGTGCGAAAAGAAATTCAAATAAAATGTCCAATGAAAAGAAAAGTTAGGTCTTTTGACTTAGTACTCATGGGCGCCCATACGTATGGGCAGAGGGGGGGGCCACGGCTCCCCCAGCTATCTCCCAGGGAATGAAAATATGTATATTATTAAAATTATAGTCAGGCATTTTTCTTTAAAGAGATTAGCACTAAAATATGATGTAAATGTTGTTATGTGCCGTTTGATTTTACATATATACTTATTTTATTTTTTACAATAGTTCAAGCATGAGCTGCAATGCACTGTGTTCAGTGTCAAGCTCACATGTGCGACCTTAGCAGTGAAGCTGTTAAGGGTCTGCTCCAGTAAACGAGAAAGCAACCGGAAACGCAACCGCTTCTCACTGTACCCCTATCTAAACAGTGCAATTTCTTGCAGCTGAACGCTTTGACATTGCCTCATTTCAAACCATTTTATAAGTCTATCTTCTGTAATTGAGTGTTGAAAAAAAAAACTGAATATTCCTTATAAAATTTCGGATCCGGCTTGCAAATAATTTTTCATTATTAATTTGTATTGTGTTAGGAAAAAAATTCAAACTTTGTACTTACAAAATGTCAATTACATAATAAATCAAAAGCATTTAAAAAAATTTAAATTGCAAGAAGGATGCGTATTGTGACTGTGCTTAAAATGAGACCTTGCAAACAATTTTATGATAAAAAGTAAACGAAATAAATGGTTTGAAATTTAACATGGGATAAAAATCCAAGATGGCCGGCCGCCACTTCAGCAGACCTTTAAGCCCAATACCGGGTCTCATCCCCCCCCCCCCCCGAAAATATCCTATGGAGGCCCATGTAGTATTTAGTAGCTTAGTTATCCGTATCGAAGATGGGTACTTAGTACTTTGTCAGTGTATGATACTTCTTTAGTATCACGGATATCAGTTAGTTGGGCTACAAAAAAATATATGCTACTCAATATCTTATACTTTACAGCGATCAATGAAGCCTGGGCGGACGTATCAAGCCTGTCCTTGTCGACGACATCGCGTCTGAGCAAACTAGGATTCATAGATTCGGCCGACGTTGACAATGAAGTGGAGATCAACAGAATGTTTTACACAGCTCTTGATAAGATCATGTTCTTGCCTTACGGTCTGATACTGGAGATGTGGAGATGGGAATATTTCCAAGGTAAAATCACCGACGAGAATTGCAACACGAAATGGTGGGAGATGAGGTAAGTGGAGATTTTCTGTTTATATAATATACTAGCTGACCCGTACGGCGTTGTCCGTGGTGGTTGGTATTTTCAGTATTTTTAACGTAATTGTATTCTTTTTAAGTGTTCAGTCAGTGAGTGGTATTTGACTTTTATATATATATAGATCTTAAATAATAAAAGCACTATTGTCATAATAATAAAGGATCTGAAATTATGATTTTAGTACTTTTGATCCCCCCAAACCCCTCCTATCTAATTTAAAATTTGTTCATACCCTTTCTTAGTGAGCACCGATGGCCCTAGAGGAAACTGCATAACAAATTTCATTCCAAATCGTTATGTAGTTTTGAAGAAATCATGATTTAATAACTTTAATCCCCCCAAACCCTCCCTAAAATTTCGAATTTTTTTAAACCCTTTCTTATTAAGCACCTATGGCCCTAGAGGAAGCTACATACCAAATTTCATTCCAATCCGTTCGGTAGTTTTGAAGAAATCGTGATTTAATAACTTTGATCCCCCTAAACCCCCCTAAAATTTCGAATTTTTTCAAACCCTGTCTTAGTGAGTATCTATGGCCCTAGAGGAAGCTACATACCAAATTTCATTTCAATCCGTTTTTTAGTTTTTGAGAAATCGTGATGAGTGGGTCAGTGAGTGAGTGAGTGGTATTTCGCTTTTATACATATAGATAAGGAAAAATAACGTATTTGAAACATCTGTTAAAATACTTATACTAAAGTACATTTAAACGTATTTGGTAATCATTTGTTGGTAAATTTGTTATTTAAAATGTGTACACTCTTGCAACTAAATTATTATCTTAATAATTCTGAAAAGAGAAATTGTCGTGTAAAATATTACGCTTCTTGTGTACTAAATCACTTGTACATTCGACAAAGTGTATAAACATTTCATTTACTTAATGTACACTGGCGTATATAGTCCGTCACCATCAGCGAGAACCTTGTGACACACTGCACAGTCTTACAAGTAGACATATTAGCGATTACTTCTTGATACGACTGTCGAAAGGGTTCATAATTCTCAAGGTAGCTCTGGACCCTACAAATCTCATCCACACTGGTGACAGAATGTCTCTCATCACTCTCCACAAAGAACATGGTGGAACTAAGATGGGCTCCAGTACAACAAGGCATAAAAGGGAATGAGATGGTAGACACCCTCACCAAGAAAGGAGCATCTGCCCCCGTCGTGGGACCGGATTACGTGTGCTGAATTAGCCACACCATGGCAATAAACACAGAACAACTGGGAAAGCGAAGAGGAACGCCAGAGAAGGTGGCAAATACCCAAGCACGCACGAAGTAAACGAATTATCAGAAGAAAGCTCAGAGGAGTTGTTGCAGTCATTTTTGGATATGGCAACTTCAGGAAACATCTAGCAACCGTAGAAGTCTTGTACGGTAACCAAAATTGTCAACTTTATGAACAGTCACAAGAGTCTAACATGCACTTCATCTTTGATTGCTAGATGCCGAAACAGGGACACCGAATGCTTTCTGTAATCCCCGAACGAAGAAGACACGAATTTGGTGGGGAAAATTCTGAACCTCACAAGGGATATAACCCGAGCTAGTACGGCGAGAAAGGGGACACAATAAACATAAGTTTTTCGTGCAATGTGTCTTTTCCATCGATTCCCCACAAATCTAATCACTGAGAACTACAAAAAGAGGTGTCTGAATTTTTAGGATACCATCCTCCTGGCTAGGTTAAACCATTATAGACCATTTTCGTATTATACAGGAGGTTAAGAATTTAATTGCTGAAAAACTGAAATTAATTTCTTCAAGTTTTCTTCATCAAATTTATCGAATTCTTATTTTACAATTTAAAAACAATCTTCAATCATTCAAATTAACTATCCGTAATAACCATACAAAATTGTTTTACATTTTTGAAGCTGGTGACTTCAACCGGCTGTGTTGCTATGCATTAAAGTGTACAACTGCTTGCTATGGTAATAGATATATAAAAGTAAATTAATTCGCTTAGTAAATCACGAACAAAAAATTAAAATTACTTTTCTTAACTTTGAATACAAATTTCACATTGTAATACTAGTGTGTAAAATGCACAAATATTATCAATAGTTTCTTATTGAAATGCAGGTCACACCTCAGTAAGAAAAATAAACAACACAGCCGAGAATTTTGCTGCAACTAAAATAAATTGCGTACTATATTGTATGAAGTCGGGATGAAGAAAGGTCTAGAAAAAGTAAGAAAACGAATAAAACCCAAGTCGCGTTATGTAAAACGTAGATGGCTGTACACAATATAAACAAAAATATAAAACCAAATTTACATTATAAATGAAATTGTTATTTTATGTGTTTTAACGTTACAGATTGGAATATCAAGGTCTGAGTCCACCGGAGCCTCGATCAGACGAATATTTAGACCCTGCTTCCAAAAAACACGTTGTGATGGACGCCCAGTATATCGAGTGAGTGTAAGCCAACTACTATTCGAATGGAGATTACATTTCTGTACCACTTTTAAATAAAAATATATTACAAAACTAAGTATTAACAAAAGCCAGGACATTAACTTAGCGTGGGTACCGGTCACACTAAGTTTCCAGATAGTAAACTTTAGATATTCAATAATTTATATAACTAGTAAAAACCCGTCGATTAGTCCACGAAGCATCTATTAAAATTCGATTCAAATAAATTTATCCGCAGTTTTGAAATCGGTATCATTTAAACAAATCGGCTTCATAAATAACCTAACTTCGCTACTTCTGGACAACCTTGTTCCGAGGAATTTACCAGCTGTTAAGTGTGATACGAAATAGCACAACATACAGCAAAGCGAATTTCTTTAAATGCACCACGGCCTTCTTTAAACGAAATTATGGCCTTATAGAAAACAGCCAAACATATTGATTAATCTATGACTGACCAGTTTATTATAGCCAGCTAAGGGCAGACCGCATCTTACCTGCCTTAAAAACAGCCAAGCGATTTACGTAGACACAACTATAAATTTATGTGTTTAGGAAATACTAAAGTGAAAATGTAGTTGTACTACCATGAGCAAAGCACAAGCATAATCCCAACTATACATGTTTAATTCCCATGTTTTACATCTGAATAAAATGGAAATAAATTCATATTCTGTAGGCAATTGAATTGTTTTTTTAATTTTTTTTTAATGGTATTCTAGAACACATGTATTAATCCTTTCTTTTTCTCCGGATAACTTATGCTGCGTTTACTATACATAGCGCTAAATATATGATTTAATTGACCGAGCGAAGCGAGGTCTCAGTTTTACCTCGACCTTTCGGCATTTCGTCTGTGTGTTTGTCTCACGCCTTGACTTAACCAGGCCTAAATATAGTAAAAATTATTGCAGGATTAACATAACCTCAATACTATGTTTCAGAAATTAGCCAGGCCTATATTACAAAATTGACTATTAGAACTTATCCATCTTTGCAAAATTTATTTATTTTTTTTTTTGACAAAATAAATTGTTAAATCAGGCCCAATTTATTCTAATTCCAACGTGCTAAAACAGTATAAATTACCTTGTTTTTACTTTCCTTACCCTATACTAGGTAAGGTAAGTATTGCGATCGACCCAAAAATTCGATGTCGAGTTTTCATAATATCTTTACGTTTCAAGGCCCCCTGAGTCCAAAAAATGCATTTTTGGCAATTGGTCTGTCTGTGTGTCTGTGTGTGTGTGTCCGGAGTGCACAGGGCAAACGGCTGGACGGATCGAACTGAAATTTACAGGATATCTTCAAACACGTAAACAATTAAACCCATGTAAATTTGAAGCAAATCGGAGGTGGTGTCTTACCGTGGGACCAGTTTTTAGCACATTTTTGGTATTTACTCCAAAACCCCTCTAACGATTTTGATTAAACTTTGCTAACATACTCTACTCAGACCCCCTTAACACGCTATGTACGCTATATACCCTTAAAAATTCGTTGAAAAAAGTTATTACAAAAACGCAAGTTATTTTGTGTGTATCTCCGAAATGGCTGGTCCTATCGACTTGAAAATGGTCTCATTCCATTCAGCGTCCAAAAGAATGTCAAAAAAGATACCCCACTCAACTTTTTCCATTTTTTCAAAAATTGACCCCAAAAACGCCCTTATTGGGGGAAAAATGACTTTTTTTAAACTAGCCGTGTTTGGTATCGACCTTGACATTTTTGGGGGTGAGAAATCGATTGAGACCAAAATCAGGTCCGTGGGATTAACCGTTTTGAAGTTAGTACCGCTTTCTTCGAAACGGATACTCCTATTAAATCGAAAATGGTATCATCAATCTCTCGCTCAAAAAATTTGGTAATTGATACAGCATCTATTTTGGTAAGGAAAGTTGTGTGATGTGCACACCAGATGTTTTTAACAGTAATTAAAAACTATCCAATGAACAGCTGATTTTGTATAATACTCAATCTCAGTTCTATTCCACTCTATTTCCAACGTGCTAAAACAGTATAAATTGGCTTGTTTATAAACAGCTGCTTTGATCGCTTTATTTACTATTTCGTTGTTATTTTGTAACCAACATGGCATCCCATAAGATCCTATGTTAAAAGTTTTCAACTTTTAAATTATATTTTATGAAAAAATTGCGTTTTTACAAGAAATACAACTATATGGGTGTACTTAAAAATCAAAACTACACCTAAATGCTAAATTTCCTTGAATTCTTAGAGCCGTTTTCGAGATCCGCGACCGATACAAAGATAGATACAAGAATTGCTCATTTTAAGTAATTAGATAATAACGTATGTAAATACAAATGTTTAAAAAATAGGCCTACAATTTTATAATCCTTAATCTTGTACACATTTGCCGAGTTAAAAATCCCCGTCAGCACAGTTAGGTAGGCCTAGATAAGTAGTCCTTAATGATGTTTTTAAATAGTTTGTTTTTTAAATTATGTATTTCTTATGTGTATCTAATTAATCAGCCTGTGATTTTTCACGGGGGGTTACTAGTTCTTTAGCTACATTTCACAGTTTATAAAATAGATCCCGATTTATCATACCTTTTAATTTTATCCAAAGGATTTCCTAATACTTGACCAAGTTTATTTAAAGTAGATTCGGGCATGCCCGTTTATTTGTGAAATTTGGTTAAAAACCTTATTTTATCTTATCTTTAGTATCTTGTCTCACAATTCAAGCTTTGAATGTATTTATTTTCACTGTATTTTAATGCAGGCCTAATTATTCTTCCAGTTACTTCTTAAGCTACATGTTCCAGTTCCAAATACAGCAGTCGCTTTGTACCGAAGCTTGCGAATACGACCCGCAGGACCCCAAAGCACAACCGCTCGACAAATGTGATCTATCTGGAAGTAAAGAGGCTGGTGATATACTGAAGTAAGTTGACTGAGTAGGCGTATTTAGAAGATTCATTAACTCTTACCTGGCTTTTAAAAACTTCCTAAAAATATGTTTTACTTGTTTATTTATTAGAACGACAAAAACTGTAAAATAAAATTTAAACTTGAACTGGACTTGTGAGTGTGCCGTCTTACAGAAAGAATTATTAAATTGGAAGTCGAACTAGGCCCGCACCTTAAAGACAGCACATGTGTTCGAAGATATAGAATAATTACCCCATTAAAATTTACCTTTTGAACCTCGTTTATCTTAACTGACGAAAGCAAGACACCTGAAATGTTCTTCACAGGTAAAGACACAAAAATACAAGAGAAATAAATAACGAACAGCTTGTTTATTGATAAAAATTTATATGCCCTTAGTGAAAAAAAGTTTTTTTTATGAAAAATTTACATGCCCCAGAAAAGAAATAATTATTATTTAAATTTACACAAAAAATCAAATGAATCAAAAGAAAAATCCCTCCCTGACAATTAAAGAAAACAAAGAAAACCCCACCCTTTAATATAATTTACTCAAGCAATTAATTTAATAAAAGTACATATTCAACATTACATAAAAGAAAAAGCAGTAACACAATGTTACAAATGTACACAGTTTCTGAGAAACAAATACTAGAATATCAATGTACTTAGTTATTAGGTTATATATATATATTTTAAAAAAATTGGCCATTCATAATTATATAAAAAAAGATGAAGTTAATAAAAATGATAAAAAAAAAAAAAATTTGGAAAAATGGTGATATCACTCTCTGTAATCTAGAGATATAACCTCTTGAAGGTTGAAATCTCTAAATTTGCATGCCTGCGCCACCCTTTAATATAATTTTAAAAAAAACTTAAAACTAATACAATTTTAAATTAGCATCATTAATTCAATAAACAATTATAGCCCTTTTCATAAAAGTAATACACTAGAAAATATCGTTGTTCGTAGTTTTTGAAGAGAATGTCACTAGATGAAATAAAAACTTAGCCTAGACTTATCGCATTTTTGGTGAGCAGCGTTGACAGCAACAGCTGATGCGGAGCTGAATAGTTTGCAGCATTACATAAATTAAGTTTCTGTTAGGCCTATTGAATCATATGCACTAGTTTAGTAGGCTATCATAGGACCAGTAAATACTGGTGTGGTGTTTAAAGATGCATAATTATTATAAGCACAAGGCTTATAAAGATATTGACGACAAAGAAATACTAAGTATCACCCCAAAAGAAACTATTGAACAGCGTCGTTCATTACAAGGGACGCTTGCAAAAAAAAAACAAGATGTCCAAGCTCGGTCTAGCTGGTGAAAAATGCATAAGGACTCTCAGAACGAAGACGAAGGCAAGTCGCGCTCGGGGTGGCCAGGTCTGTAACTACACTAAGAATGTTGTTTAAATGCGCCTTCTTTTTATGAATATGCAATTGTGAATATACGAGTGTTGACAAAGTTGCCTCTACTATACATTGATGGAGTTATGTTCTGAGGTTTAATTAAATAAAACTCTGTGCTGTTTCAAAACAAAAGGAAACGCTACATGAGTAAGAAACACTATAGTAATAATAAAAGAAAAAAAATTTCTCACAAAAATACGTGTAATTTTAAAGCGAGTTTTGAAGATCAAGTCGTCAACATCAGTGATGGTTACATTAAAAAACTTAAAACTAATATTTAAAAAAATAATAAAAATAACACTATTCTCACTCATATACGTTTAACTATCAAACGCGTTTCAACAACAAAGCCGTCATCCTCAGTGATATATGAGCTACAAATGACAGATTATGACTATAACGAATTTAGGATCAAATTTGTATATCGGTTGCAGAGTTGTAACTAGGTAAACAAAAGTCTGATGTTAGGGGTAGAAATAGTTACTACCCTTATTCGGGTTCAAACTCTACTTTAATATGTTAGTAAAAAAGGAACAGATCAATAATAACAATCCAGTGGTTCAGTGGTAATACTTATCTCTCTATATTTATACTCATACAATCCAATAACACAAATATATATATATATATAGTTTCATACATTAGCCCTTACTTATGATCTACACACATTTCCTTTACTAGAAACTACTTTCGTATGACACACTGAAACAAGAACTCGGCAAACAAAGCTACTGAATTTACTTTAAACTTTCCCGTTAAACTTTTCACTCCAAACTCAATGTGATATCGATAGACCAAGTATTCTGTTACTCACTCGTTCTATTGCAGAACCGGTTTCTTCCTTCAATCTCGTGTAGACTTCTCGTATGCTTGTTTCTTGCTGTCCAGCTTCCAACCCTTAGCTCCTCAATCACAATACTTGGAAAAGTCCCTGCCAAACGTCCCTAGCTAACTGTCCTAGCTTTCCGGCCCCACATTTTAACAGACTGGCCTCGAATCTAGTTTAGGGTTATGCTTATATAACCCATCTAACTTCCGTGTTAACAAACTGCACTTTTCTTACGTGCAACACTTCCGCCAAGCTCATCCTTCCTTATGTGTGCTTCCTTGTTTACCTCCATCTGTCTTACGCAAAGTAATATCTTTACACTAAACATACTAACTCTAATACTAAATATAACTAATATATATCTTTTATTACACACCCCATCAATTCGTAACACTGATGTATTGCAATTACCAGAAACAATATATTAGCTGTATAGAGATATATTATCGATTCATTACTTCCACGAATCGTATAATGTGTATCCTCCAACTGCGAAAAGTTCAGAGATTTGCTCAGAGATCTGCAACAAAAATATACATTTTGTGAACAAACTAAACTGTAAGTAAATTTCAAGTGATCACAACTTCGATATTGTTAATCAGTGTTTTTCATAAATGTTTTGATCGTATCTATTATGTTTTTCCTTTCCCAGAAAAGTGTTTGCCATGGGCTCTTCAAAACGTTGGCAAGTGGCATTGGAAAAACTTACCGGGCAGCGTGACCCAGACGCTGAACCAATCTCAAATTACTTTTCCGAATTACACGAGTGGTTGAAAAAGGACAACGAACTAACTGGAGAAGTGATTGGTTGGTAATACCAGGTAATTTTGCTCGTCTTGTTCATTTTGTAGTGATTTTAATTTGTGATTAATGTTAAAAACGATAACGCTGACTCCGATATACAATTCGGTAGTGATATTTCATCGTTACTTTTCGTTTTTGCCACTGAATCCACAACTTTTAACAGGTGAAAAATAAACAAAGTTAGTCTTTTAGGTCGTTCTTTTAATGCATCTATACTATTATATAAAAATCTAATGGTTTCTGTCTGTGTGTGTGTGTTACTCAATCACGTACAAACTACTGGATGGATTTGAAAGAAATTTGGCACACATATAGATCATGACCTGGAATGAGACATAGGCTAGAATTCATTTAGATTTAAGGCTCTTCTTTACCTTGAAGAAAACTCCCGAGTGTACAGTATGATTTCAATGCAAAAGGCCTGACTCAAGCCGCAAAATCGTTGAAACATGCATTCGTAATACCGTGTTTCGGATTCTATTTATAAATTAATAATCTGGGCAACTACTTTAAGTTATAAAGAAGGCTTTATATTTTTTACGTGTTAGCTTAAAATATGTAAATTATTGCTTAAAACTCCCAAAAATTGCGTTAAAAATAATCGATTTTTACTCAGTTAAACTGCTGATTAAAAGGAGTTGCCAACCATTTCTTTAAATTATGAGATGTAAGACAAAAGCACAAAGCCTTTAAGAACAATTTAAGATGTTTCACAACTTTTTAGGTTGAAAAACGGCTTCCGAAACACGTTAGTACGAAGTGCTATTTGCTGTTTTACGCAAGGTATAGAAGACCCTCAAGGGTTGAAACAACCGCTAAAACAATACATATTTATTATTACACTTCCATTAAGACTAGAGAGCTGGAAATTTGTACAATTTCTTACAAGATATATATAAAAAGTAAACCATATTCATATGTTTTAGTGTACTGCTAAGGGGTGAAAATGTAACAACCCCTAATACAATACAAATTAATTATTATACTTCCCATTAAGCTAGAGAACTGGAAATTGGTACATTTATTTCTTACAATACATATATACTATGTAAATCATATTTGCATTTTATAGCGTGCAGCTAAGGGGTAAAAATATAATAACAACCCTTAAAACAATAAACATTTACTACTATACTTTCCTCAAAGCGAGAGAGCTGGAAATTTTTTCAACATGAAACAATGATAGATTTGGACTAAAACTAACTATGCGGCGGATCTTTGGACCGTGTGCGAAGCCACGGGTGCCTGCTAGTGTTTTATAAAAAAAAACACAATAAACAAAAAGTGCAAAAGTGTCAACATAAATGCTTGCCTACAGTTAACAATAAAATAATAAAATAATAAAATAAAAAGGTTTAGCTGTGAATTAAAGCTTATCCTCAAAACTCATAAACGTTGAAATTATAAACAACGATATTATTAAGGGTGTGCAATACAAGGACGATACAGTCCCATATAGTCCTCTTCAATGTTTATATCTTATCTTTCATAAAATGTTTTATTTTTTTTTTGCAATTTGCAAGAAATCACTCACGAACATTTAAATTATAACTCGTAGGTGACACAAATTATTGTAAACTTTACATTTTTATTAAATATATTTTCCTCATAAACAAGACGAAAAACACGATTTTCAGTCGAGTCACTTGATAGCAGTAAAACATCTGGGTGAATTTGTTTACCTACTAACTATACAT
The DNA here is from genome assembly GCA_018207615.1 of Philaenus spumarius. NCBI lineage: Eukaryota > Metazoa > Arthropoda > Insecta > Hemiptera > Aphrophoridae > Philaenus > Philaenus spumarius. The sequence continues at coordinate 12,332 of JAGFPH010004981.1, read as the reverse complement.
TTGAACTGTCTGTAAATTGAAATCATGCGACCACGCAGCTGAACCGCTGACGTGAGTTGAGCAAATTTCCCAAATTAAGTTTATAGGCCTATGTTTTAGGGTTTTAACAAAATATTTGGGAAATGGGTCTATTCACGACGGTGCTGAAAAGCTGTAAAATGGTTCACGCCATTCCGCATATTGGGGAGTACCTTCAACACACAAAGCAATGCGTGCTTCGCACGCCAACCCCGCGGTCGAATCCTCCACATGTCTTTAAACCGGGTACTTCTATGGTGTTTTACGTTTTGATCGATTTTGGGGGAACCAAGCGAGCTATAAGGTCTCGTAAAAAAACAAAATGTGCAGAATAAGATCCTACATTCTTATTTGTAGAAATAACTAAAGAAAAATGCACTTTCGTAGGAAAAATCTCAAGAAATAGTTACTTTCGGTCAAAAAACGTGCTTCCGATTGTTGGAATTTTTTTGCTAACAACTCACAAACGATATTCTAATCGTGCTTGAGCGCTTTACCAATGTAATATCATAGGCCTGCCTTCCCAAGGTTGGCCCCGCTCGCTGGATTCCATGCTCTTATTCGAGTGGTACGTATTGCACATCCTTAAATCAACTGGAATGCAGCCTTCATCAACTAGAAACCAACAATAAAACAATCTTCACAAATTAAAACATTCACAGTAAATAATAAACACACAAACAATTTAAAATTTCTTCTAGATTTTGCTTAGTTTTCCAAATAGGCATAGATAAAATTTTGTTAAATCAATAGACTCAATCATCTGAGTGCTTTTATTGTGTGTGAAAATTATTTATGTTTTCAGAAATTAAAATCTTCTACGTAAGGCAACTTTATATACGCTTACAACTGTGAAAGGCTCCTAGAATTTGTTTATACTGGGAAAACATAAACCGACTAACTTATATTTATGTTTATCTGTTACAATAGGTAATCTAGAGCACCGGATATGCTTAAATGACTGTTTTTGTGGTTTAACTCACCGCCAGCAATCCTTATTGAAGTAATCCTTCTGTTTACATGTGTATCACGACACGTGTTTCGGACATGTTATTCGTCCATCGTCTGGTGATAAAAATAATTAAAAACATACTTAAACACATTCAACACAATACAACATAAATAATACAGTCCCGTGTATGCGCGCACAATTAATACATATAACATTTCCCCCCTGTCTCTTGGCTGACATTAGGCAGTGCACTGTCACGAAAACACGTGTCGTGATACATATGTGTAAACAGAAGGATTACTTCAAAAGGATTGCTGGCGGTGAGTTAAACCACAAAAACAGTTTATCTGTTATTAGCGAATTTCCATAGGAAAAATGAGCTATTGCAGTGGGCCTTATGGTAAGACCCAAGGTCGGGAGTAGCAAATAAGCACCGATCCCGGTCCCCGGAACACGTTTTGGGGTGTCATTAAAAATCATATATATAACGCACTCTAGCGGTCGCAATTTAAGTCCGACTTGGTTCAAATTTGGTACACATGTTGGTTGTCTACGTCGCTCGGACGAGTACTTTAGCCCAAAGAAATTCAACAATCGGAAGCACGTTTTTTTACCGGAAGTAACTATGTTTTGACATTATTCCCGCGAAAACGAATTTGTTTCTGAGTTTTTTCTACAAATATAAAAATGTAGGTTGTTATTCTGCACATTTGGTTTTTTACGCGAACTTATAGCTCACTTTGTTCCCCCAAAATCGATCAAAACGTAAAATACCATTAAAGTACCCGGTTCAAAGCCATGCGGTGGATTCTATCGTGGGGTTGGCGTATAGCATATAGGCTTGAAATTGTGTGCATTGAAAATCTCCCAACATGAGGGTTGGCGTGCGAAGCACGCAATGCATTATGTATTGAAAATGCTCCCAAG
>JAGFPH010004981.1:0-10335 GCA_018207615.1 Philaenus spumarius | reverse complement strand
CAAATTTGAAGTAAATCGGTAAATGTTGAGTAATTAAATAGTTCTTAGTTACATTAAAAGCTATGCCATTTAATTACTCAACATTTACCGATTTACTTCAAATTTGGTACCAAAATAAACAGACGATCATGATACACAACGTTATGTGTTTTATTTTTATATTTTCTTGTTATAAAAAAAGTTTGCATAACGCTACTATAAACAATTAAAATTCAGGTAGGTGTGGAGCGGAAACCAGTCGACCGTGCTGACCCTCCGTAGGCTTGAACTTCCGCCTCACTCTGAGTTGAATTTGACTATAATCTACCTAACCTAACCTGATATAACCTAACTTACCTAACCTTACCTAATCTAAGCCTAACCTAGCATAACCTAACTTAAGCCAGCATAAACTAAGCTACTTTACTGTACATACATCCGGTATATAAATTAATATTATATTATCATAGCAGAGATGACAAAAGTGGTTAAAACTTACTGAAAAATTGTGCATACTCGTTTGACAGCTTAACATAGTCAGAGTAGTTTTGTTTGAGCCTAAGTCCAAGCTTGTTGTGATATTCCAACCAATAGTATTTCAGTTCATTAGGATCTCTTGACGTTCTAAAAATGTCTATCAAATCTGAAATAAAACAAAATAATATTTTCAGAGCGTTCGAGATATTATGTAAAGTACCAAAAATCTTGTGTTATTAAGGGTCTGCTGTAGTGGCGGCCATCTTGGATTTTTATCCCAAGAGCAACGTTAAATTTCAAACCATTTATTTCGTTTACTTTTTATCATAAAATTGTTTGCAAGGTCTCATTTTAAGCGCAGTCTCAATACGCATCCGTCTTGCAATTTACATTTTTTTAAATGCTTTTGATTTGTTATGTAATTGACATTTTGTGAGTACAAAGTTTGAATTTTTTTCCTAACACAATAATACATTAATAATGAAAAATAGTTTGCAAGCCGGATCCGAAATTTTATAAAGAATATTCAGTTGTTTTTTCAACACTCAATTACAAAAGATAGACTTATAAAATGGTTTGAAATGATTCAATGTCAAAGCGTTCAGCTGCAAGAAATTGCACTGTTTAGATAGGGTTACAGTGAGAAGTGGTTGCGTTTCCGGTTGCTTTCTCGTTTACTGGAGCAGACCCTTAATTAAATACGTAATTTATGAAATAAAGCTAGAGATTCATTATACCTATGACATCCAAACTAAAATATCATCAGAAAACCTAGTTTTTTTTATTTGTGCCTTGTATTGTATATTCAAAAAAAATTCGAACCTATTATAAATAATCTCTCAGTATAGAATAATTTAATTTTCTTGAGTACCATTGGTTCATTATATGATTGCTATACAGTATTTTGTTTATGTTTAATAAGATATTAAATTTTTCTTATAATTTAAATTTTTGATTTTATAATTTAGAAAATAAAACTTTTTCGGGAATTTATGTACAGTACACCGTCTCGTGGTCTAATTAGTCACCTTGTAAAGGCTACGGCGGTTTCAAAAACACTATGTTTCCATCAGAGTAGGCCTGACAAAAAATTTCAGCGTAGGCCTAACCTAAAATTGTGTTAAGCTTTTGACTAAAATCTTCTGTTTTAATCGGCATTTTTACATTTTTGCAATTTTTAAACAGTAATTTTAAATAGCGTAAAAAGTATCTGAAAATCCTCTGCATGCAAATGAAAGATTCGTCAAAATCGGTTCACCCACTCCGGAGATAAGCCCGGACAAACGGACCGATAGACCGAAATGCATGTCTAGGTTTTGGTAACCTGTGAATAGCCATGTGAGCTTAGAAAAAACGTATTTATTTTGAAATCACAGACCGACACTTAAATTTTATTTGTATGTACAGATGCTGTGACCAGTAATGTTTTAATCCTATTACTTTCTCCACCCTATTAGTAGTATATGGAGAAAATATTGTTTTCGTCCAAATTTTCCATGAACCCCAAAAAATTTTTTAGTGGAATTATCTGTGTTGGTGCTCCCTGATCCCAAAAATAGTTTTAGTAGAATTTTTTTTGTGCTCTCTGAACCCCAAAAAAGTGTTTTTTGGTGATGTCTGTTCGTGTGTCTGTAAGGATGTGTACAGAGCTGAAGACCATACCAACGGTCCGATTTTGATGAAATTTGGTATGTAGGTGTAGTTCTGGAATATCTCCAGGCGTTTTTTTTTCATTTTTTCAAATAAGGGGTTTTACCCCCCAAAAACGGCCAAAAAACTAGAAAAATTTCTCAAAAACGGCTCTAACGATTTTGATAAAATTAGGTTTATTTGTAGCCCTTAATGTACCCTACCATATGCAATAAACCGCATCTTTCTAAAAGTTCTCGTTTAGGTAATAATAATAATAATAACAGATTTTTGGAGGGTTTTTGACCGAAAAAGGGTTGTTTTTAAAAAATTTTCAAAACCTATTTTCGTGCATCTATACATGCTTAATTGGCATGTTTGGTGCATATTTGTTCAAAATCGATCGAATAGTTTAAATAATAATAATAATATAATATGGATGTGTGTTACATGCATCTAATACATTCCATGGTTAACATTTTCCTACTTTTGCAATTCCAAATAACCACCTTCTATGCTACTCTTGGGAAGGTGTAAAGTTTCAACTGAGAGAAAGTATGTGGCAGTTATCTGGTACCGTTTATTTTTTAAATACTTCTACAATCTATTAATTAACATAATACAGTTATTGGCCAGTAAAATTTCTAATTATAAGTTTGCCAACCTGGGTTAAAAGCAAGATCGCATTTGGATTTGTCTTTATAGCTGCACACCCTCAGTTCGTCGTATGCTGCACTCATTTCGTAGATGACAGCCATCAACTAAAACCAAAACTGAATGTAAAACATAGAAACTACGGTTCGTCAACAGTAGTTATACATTGCAAATTAACATTACCGCAGTGTTTATTATTAGTTACATTTCAATACTAGTATGCCGACATTTTTAATTGGATTTTGGGGAAAATGTATATTACTTTATTGTAATTTTACATATTTGCTAGATAAATCTTTGGAAAATTTCTACTCATAATATCAAAGAGTTTTATAAATAGAAATTGGCAAGATTGTGTGTAAAAATAAAGTCTGACGGATATATTAATAATTCGACCACGCAGCTGGACCGCTGACGTGAGTTGAGCAAATTTCCAAAATTGACTTTATAGGCCTATGTTTTAGGGTTTCAACAATTTAAGAAATAGGTCTATCACGACGGTGCTGAATAGCTGCAAAATGCTTCGCACGCCATTCCGCACATTAAGAGCATTTTCAATACACAATGCATTGCGTGCTTCGCACGCCAACCACCGTATTGAAAGTATCGTCAACACACAAAGCATTGCGTGCTTCGCACGCTATTCTGCATTTTAGGAGTATTTTTAATACACAGTGCATTGCGAGCTTCGCACGCCAAGCGCCGTATTAGGAGGACCTTCAACACACGGCAGAATCCACCACATGGCTATGAACCGGGTACTTTTATGGTATTTTACGTTTTGATAGATTTTGGGGAAACCAAGCGAGCTATAAGGGCACGTAAAAAAACAAAATGAGCAGAATAACATCCTACATTTATATTTGTAGAAAAACTCTAAAAAAAACATTCTCGTAGGAGACATCTTAAACAATAAATACTTCTGGTTAAAAATGTGCTTCCGATTGTTGGATTTGTTTGGCTAACGACCTCGTCCGAGCGACGTCGACAACCAACGTGTGTACCAAATTTGAACCAAATCTGACTTAAAATGCGGCCGCTAAAGTGCGAACACATATACACATATATGTCTTAACATAAGGACCACTGCAATAGCTAATTTTTCCTATGGAAATTCGCTAATTATGATTTTATTTCGCTAAGAAACAGTACTTCATAATATTGGCAGAGAGTTCTGAAACACCCTGTATAAACTGTTCAAACATGACCATTAACAGGACAAGCAATATTGTGAAGAATTAAATTTAAAAATTTACTCTAGAAGATTAGTCGAATGTGATTTCTCATTGATCAACAACGACTTTATTTTCTAATTCACACATACTCTATCCTTGTGGGTTTATCTATAGTACAGGGTATTTCGATAAAAATCGACCGAAATAAAGAAATTTTTAGAGCCAGCAGATATCGAGATGCGGTTTTCTGCATTGTGTTCAGAAAGCTCCCAGGAAATAGTCTATATGGTGTGGTTATGCCATTTTTCGAAAAATGCATTCCGGTGCAATAAATGCATTTTGCAATTGCATAATTACTTGCATTATTATAAGAACTACTGGAAACTCGGAAAAATCGCTCAAAAATCGTTACGCGGGGATTGTTGGGGATGCCGAATTCAATTTTGGCATTAGAATTACCCGGGGGTGCTCGGGGGTTACTCTGCGGGGGTGCCCGTGGGGTGATTTGGGGGGGGGGGAGAAATTACAGCGTCTATGAAAATCGCTCGAAAATCGTTACTTGGGGGTTTACGGGGATGAAGAATTCAATTCAATATTAATAAGAAGTACTATTTATTATTTAAATAAATTATTATTTTCATAATTTGTGATTTTCCACTTTCTTCATTACCTTTGCCCGCAGAGCCACCCCCGAGCGCCCCCGGGTAATTCTAATGCCAGAATTGAAATCGGCCTCCACAAAAATCCCCGAGTAACGAGTTTCGAGCGATTTTTCCGAGTTTCCAGTCGTTCTTATAATATTGCAAGTAATTATGCAATTGCAAAATGCATTTATTGCACCCGAATACATTTTTCGAAAAACGGCATAACCACACCATATAGACTTTTTTCCTGGGAGCTTTCTGAACCCAATGCAGAAAACAGCATCTCGATATCTGCTGGCTCTAAAAATTTCCGTTCTACTTCCTAACTTCCCTGGACTATACTAGTACTGCCGACCTAAGGACTTACTTTATTATTAAACTTTTCAGATTCATCAGCCATTTCATCGCTTATCAGTAAGCCGTACTTCTCCGCCTGACGTACCATTTCCTTATCGCAAAACTCAAGCCATGGATAAGTTACGTAATTGATACCATCACCTTGAGCTTGAAAGTCTTCCTGTGGAACAGAAATGCAAATTGTATTTATTTTATAAAACCACATTTAGTTTTGTTTACCACACGAGAAGTAATGGTCCACACTTAGAAAGTACATAATTGATACCACCACTTTGAGTTTGTAAGTCCACCTGAGGGAAAGAAATACAAATGATCAACTCCTAAAAAAGAGACTGTACGTCCGTACATAAGTGATGAACAATACAGCTGATTTTCCCTATCATCTGTAATACTAGTAGAGTACCCGGCACTTGAGATCCAGGGGGTAGGGGGAAGCCATGTGACCACCGCCATCTTGTTCGCCATCCTGGGTGATAGGAAAAAATACGTATACGCATTGTATCCTTGCCGCCAACATTGTTCGCCAAATAAAATGTTATACATAATTACAAAACAACAAACAGTACTCCATGTCGATATAATAAAACTTGAACACAAAATCTCACAACTAGTACGTTTAATAGCTCAAACGCGTTTCTACGACAAAGTCGCCATTTTCAGCACGCGCGAGATACAATAGTCTAACTATAACTAATTATCTGTAGGCCTATATTAATTTGAAAAATTTTTTTTTTGTAATCCGAGTGAGATCTCGAGTTTTACTGGAGTCTTATGCCTATGTTTTAGGGTTTCAACCAACAATTTGGGAAATAGGTCTCTTCACGACGGTGCTGAATAGCTGCAAAATGGTTCGCACGCAATTCCACATATTGGGATTACCTTCAATGCACAATGCATTGCGTGCTTCGAACGCCATTAGGCATGTTAGGAGTATCTTCAATACATAAAGCATTGCGTGCTTCGCACGCCAACCTTACGGTAGAATCCACCACATGGCTTTGAATCGGGTACTCCTATGGTATTTTTTTACGTTTTGATCGATTTTGGGGGAACCAAGTGAGCTATAAGGTCGCGTAAAAAAACAAAATGTACAGAATAACATCCTACATTTATATGTATAGAAAAAACTCTAAAAAAAAATCATTTTCGTAGGAAAAATCTTAAAAAATAGGTACTTTCGGTCAAAAAACGTGCTTCCGGTTGTTGGATATTTTTGGCTAACGAACCCATCCGAGCGAAACATGTGTACCCAATTTTAACCAAATCGGACTTAAAATGCGGCCGCTAGAGTGCGAACACATATATACATATATGATTTTAATGACACCCCAAAACGTGTTCTGGGGACCATGATCGATGCTCATTTGCTACTCCCGACCTTGGGTCTCACCATAAGGCCCAATGCAATAGCTCATGTTTCCTATGAAAATTCACTAATAAACGTTTATTCTCACTTGTATCATGTTAACTATGTATAACTATGTAAATTTCATTCTCCTAGTCAAAATCTCAAAAAATAGTTACTTCCGGTCAAAAAACGTACTTCCGATTGTTGGATATTTTTGGCTAACGAACCCATCCGAGCGACGTAGACAGCCAACATGTGTACCAAATTTTAACCAAATCGGACTTAAAATGCGGCCGATAGAGTGCGATCACATATATATGATTTTTAATGACACCCTAAAACGTGTTCTGGGGACCATGATCAGTGCTCATTTGCTACTCTTGACCTTGGGTCTTAAAATAAGGGCCACTGCAATATCTCATTTTTCCTATGGAAATTCCCTAATAACATTTACAGTCCAGCTGACATTTCTCTTTAACTGACTTTTAAAATCTTTTCTAACCAGTTTAACTCAATATTTGTTTAATTTATATAACTGTATGTATGTTCAACTTAAAGTAACGGTCAAGAATGGGCTGGCGAATCCTTAAAAAATTAGACAAAAATATTATAGAGACGATGAAAATCCATAGTTAGAGCAAGCGAATTCTTGAGAGTTCCAGCATATGCTACCCTCTTCGGGACATGCTAAAAGAACAAACATTTGATTATGATTTGTTTTCTTTGCTAAGCTAACAATAAAGAGCACAATTAATCAAGACAGTAAACTTTATATTGTTAATTTAATTGGTCTCCGAGACCTTATGATTCGCCTAATGTCATTGAAATTCAAGATTCCGTTAGAGCTTTAAAGAAACCATGGAACTATGTTCAACGCTTACCAACTTTTGTAAATTCTCATCCGTCGTGTTCGTCTGATAGGCCCAGTTTACCAGCTGATAATTGTGATGGTAGGTAGTAGCCGCTGCGCTCAAGTATTGAAGGAATCTTCGAGCTTCGTCTCTCAAAGTTTTGTTCACGCTTGTTGCGCAGGCGTCTTCAATTTCTAAAGTTCCGTTCTCTCCCGATGTATAGGACACTAGAAGGACTGTTAAAAGCCCTCTCGGCAACCAATACATATTGTACAAAGACAATGGTGGAGTAGTTCTGTAAACAGTAAATAAAAAACATCAGATTTCTACCAATAAACTTGTAGAAGAAAAGTGCATATAAACAAATTTTTAGTGACTGACATTGTTCATGCGTAATCTAGAAGGCCGCGATGACGTAGAAACTATGCGCCTTCTCAATTTGCTTTAGTTTGTTTTTGTTTTTTTAGTGATAATGAATTTATTTAACATATTTTTCTCATGATAAAAACATCTACTTATATAAAGCTAGACGGGTTCATTGATTCACTTACATGAACTATGAGGCACTTCCCGTAATTGGACCCCCTCGACGAGAAACTTTTAGAAAAATTGCCAGAAGTTAAAATTTTGTAACACCTTTTTGGAAGCACCTTTTGGGCGGCAAAGATTTTTCGATTAAAATTTTGTTTTGTAATAAAACGGTAAGAGATAGCAGAAAATGTTAAATACAAAAATGGTAGAAAATTAAATTTCAAACTGACGATTTTCCATTAGGTTAAAGATCCGATCATGCGTTTAGCCGCTATTCACCTGAGAAGGAGCTCCGGCACACAATCCTTCAAATTTCCCATGTTAATCTTATGGAGATAATGTTAAATGAGTTTGAGTCAGCTGCCAAATAAACAGCTGATTTATGGTCGGTCACCCATGTACAAACGAGCCAAAGATTAGCGAGTTTTCCAACTGCGAGCGAAGCGTCCAGGGGCAGAGTCCCTAGTATGCTGATCATTAATTCATAGCTTATTGTACAAAATTTGAAATTTGAATGAACAAAATAGTTACTGGAACAATGATTATAAATAAAACATTTAATAATGTATCAATGATTATAGTTTCATGCATATTACGTAAAGTGACAAAACAACATTTAAACTTATAATGATGATCATTAATTCATAGTTTATTGTAAAAAAATGTGAAATTTATACGTACAAAAAAAAGTTCACTTTAATGCTGATTATTAATTAATAGTTTAATAGAGCGTACAATTATTTGAATGTTCAAAATAGCAAATAAACATAAAATGCTGATAATTAATTCTTAATACCTATATTGTACAAAATATGAATTTTTAGTATATAAAATACTCGCTTTAATGCTAAACTAATAAAATAATAATATCATATTTAAATATAAATAACTATTATACATAAAATGATGATCACTAAATCATAGTTTATTACAACAAATTAAAAGGTAACATTCGTAATAGTCAGTTTAATTCTGATAATTAATTAATATTTTACATGAAATGTACAAAATAGTCACTCAAATTTAGATCATTAATTAAAAAAAGTGCGATGCGAAATCACAGAAAAGTAAATTTAATGATGAGAGTATTTATAAATATTTTGAATACAAAAAGTTAAATTTGAAAGCACACGCTAGTAAACTACGGTGATGCTTAGAGTGAGAGGAATAATTCCCAATTTTACATACACATTTTTCAAATAGCTTACGTTCAAAAACATTCTGTACACACGTTTTGGGTTTGTTAATTATTTCCCGCGCGGTACGGTAGCTATTTAGTAGTTACCGAGAATAAAACAGATATGTTAAGAGAAGTAATATAATCTATCAACACTTACCACACAATGCGATGAAATTAGTTACTGAAGAACCAACAAATTCAACGCAATAATATATATTACCTACTCCCACTCCCTACACTCTACACTAGCAATATAGAGAATGTGGAATCTATTTGAACAAAAGTTGTGTAACAGACATGTTTTGTTTGATCAGTAACATATGAATTTAGAATGAATCATGTCTGGTATGGATAAATATGTAAAACATAGCACGAAAACCGTAGCCTAGATGCCAAATTGAAAATTTATGTATCTTATTAGCGAATTTCCACAGGAAAAATGAGCTATTGCAGTAGCCCTTATGGTGAGACCCAAGGTCGGGAGTAGCAAATGAGCACCGATCATGGTCCCCAGAACACGTTTTGGGGTGTCATTAAAAATCATATATATATGTATTCGCACTCTAGCGGCCGCTTTTTAAGTCCGATTTGGTTCAAATTTGGTACACATGTTGGTTGTCTACGTCGCTCGGACGAGTTCATTACCCAAAAAAATCCAACAACCGGAAGTACCTTTTTTTGACAGGAAGTAACTATTTTTTTAGATTTTTCCTACGAGAATTAATTTTTATTTAGAGTTTTTTCTACAAATATAATTGTAGGATGTTATTCTGCACATTTAGTTTTTTTACGCGACCTTATAGCTCGCTTGGTTCCCCCAAAATCGATCAAAACGTAAAATACCATAAAAGTACCCGGTTCAAAGCCATTTAGCTGATTTTACCAAAGGGTTGGCCTGCGAAGCACGCAATGTTTTGAGTATTGAAGATACTCCCAATATACGGAATGGCGTGCGAAGCATGCAATGCGTTGTTTATTAGAGATAATCCCAATATGTATTGTATCCCAATTTGTGTATTGAAAATACTCCCAATATGGGGGTTGGCGTGCTAATCATATTGCAGCTATTCAGCACCGTCGTGAATAGACCTGTATCCCAAATTGTTGGTTGAAACCCTAAAACATAGGCCTATAAACTTAATTTTGGAAATTTGCTCAACTCACGTCAGCGGTTCAGCTGCGTGGTCAATTATTTTAAAATGTTCTTTCCGTAAAAGAAACCGCTGAGGTGTAGACAATATTTGTTAAGAAAATTACATATAACCGACTTATAGAGATCCTGTAGTATATTTTAACCTTTATTTTACCCAAGTTGGAACGGATCAAACCTCTTTTAAAAAAATTTAATTTCCTCAACTCAAGAAGGATACGAGGAAAATATGTGTGTTCATAGAAAATTAACAGTGTTTGGTAAAATTTTGAGTTTTGAAAATAAAACACCGCTCAACGCTAGTAAATAAGAGTACGGAAACTGAAATGTCGTAGGTCTATTTCGCTGCTACTATCTTCA
>JAGFPH010004980.1:82637-93168 GCA_018207615.1 Philaenus spumarius | reverse complement strand
AATATCTAGAGAACGGTTTAACCGATTGAGTTCAAACTTTGAATGAAGTTTAACCTAACAATGATCTATATTAAGAAAAATAAGCGATTATATCCAATCATGCATTTCAAAATGGCGGCTGTTTGAAAAAGACAGACCTAAATTACTAAAAAACCGTAAATTTTAACAAAAAATGTCAAGACACTTTTTTTGTAGCCCTTTTGATTCCCTATCGGTTAGTGTAACTGTTAAAACAATCGAATGAAGGATAAAGCTAAGTTATGTGTAATAATTGGTTTATTCAACCCAGCATCCTATACAAACACAGTAAATACTACAATATTGTACGTACATTTGCTGTCATTATCTTTAACTTAATGGTAAAAAGTACGGTTTTTGAGTAATTTAGGTCTGACATTTTCAAATAGCCGCCATTTTGAAATTCATGATAGGATATAATCGCTTATTTTTCTTAAGATAGATCGTTGTTAGGTTAAACTTCATGCCAAGTTTGAACTCAATCGGTTAAACCGTTCTCTAGATATTAATTATTTAGTAAAAGAAAGAAAATGGCGGATATTTTGAAAATCAAGCGTTATTCGAAAAAATATTCTTGATTCTTGATTTTCTATTTACTTTGATCCATAGAACCATTTCCCGAAGTTTTTAACACTAACTTTGTTCCACCCTGTATAAATATGTTTCAGAGCAGTAATTAGGTAATATAACCAGTGCTAATGATCTTAAAATTTAATTGATTTGTTTGTTCAAACATTTATAATATAACCTTAAATTAAATGAATAAATGATAATTTATCAAAATTGCTGTTTTTCTCACATTATACTTTTTTTTTGTATTTTATAAATGTCTAATATTAAAGAAACAAAATGCAAAGTTTACATTTACAGCTCTTTCAAATTCAAAATAACTGTTCCTTTACTTTTCAGCTGCAAATGTGGTTATCACATTACTAAAATCAACACACATCCCTCTGTTAGTTTGTAGATATTGTTGAAAAACAACTTGACGTTTTTGCGACATTGTGTTGCGAAGATAATTTTTAGCTTAGAAAAAGACCTTTTGCACTTGCAGAAGTCACTGGCAATGTTATGAAGATTAATCCTGCATTTACAATATCGGAAAAACTGGTGGTCCTACAAACATAAGTTTTTCCCCCCACCATAAATAACATGTTGTTGTTACTAATCAGCACTCATTGCAGTGATAAATAAGCTATGCGCAGGACTCCACCCGCAAGTGTGTAGCCTCCACCCGAGTTTAATTACGCTGTGCTGAAAGCCTCACAGCCAGGCCCGTGCGAAAACCTTAAGTGCAGTTAGTTGGTCCTACTAACTGTGGTTCTTGTCACAACATCCAGTCATAAGTATGCACCTACGACTCGTTCTAAAAATCTTGCGCTTGACTCCTAATGATAAATTTAGACGACACGTTGCATCATAATGTACTATTTCAACAATTTTCCGCCCCCTAGAAGCCAAGCGTCCTGGAGCGGCTGCTCCACTCGCTCCATGATCGCTACGCCACTGCCACCCATACCGCCCTACAGATCCAAGTTGCTCTGTCCTAATCGTAATTTCTGTGACCATAACCGATGATAATACAATAGGTGAGCGAAGCGAGCCCTTAGTCGTTTTATAAAGATGTCGTCCTGATTATATAAAAGTGGGTGTTACGAAGTCCGTGCACGGTAACAGTTTGGGAATGGTTTGAAAAGTGCAAATCACAAAATGTTAAAACATAATAGCCCCTGCGTGAAAACTTCAGGTTTTAAGATATTTGATTCCCTTAAAGTATTGGTAAAGACTTCTGAAACAACTTATATTGTTGAACACAACGGCATGTACGCAGTAAGTCTCAGTTCTATTTTCTATCATTTATTACATCCCAAGTGAAATTCTGAAATACAAACTTAGCTCCGAGTTAATCTGTGCGACGACGTCACCGCTATCTGTGGGTGGCAGTTTACAACTTTACCAAACTGCTATCTAGAGTTGCGACTAAATTAAACAGGCCGCGAATGAAATATGACAGAAAACTTTATCACCGCCATACAGAGTAATGTCCTTCGCAAATATTTTAGTATTCACGCTTTTACGCATTCCTTTTATTTGTGTTGAGAATTTTTAGTAGTAGAAAATATTTGTTTTCAAATTAATCATGACGGAATAACAAAACTCGTAACCGTCCAGTAGGCCTACGTAAATTGAACAGTGATTCATACAAGTAAATACAACATAAACGGATGCAAATTATGAAAATACGAATTTCCAAAACAACACCAGCCATAATCTTTAAAAAGGCTTTTGTCAGATAATAATGAAGTTTTCTTAAATTCTGATTTAAAAAATATCAAAACCGGTGGCTCAACCTTAAAGAAAAAGCGTTGAGAATAAAAAATGTCAGTGATAGTATATTATGCGGGGCCAGGTGAAGCTGCCGTTGCCATGGCAACGGTGCCAGTGGATCGAGGACCGCAAATGAGTAGAGCAAATGTTTGGTATATTTTTACTTTCTCCCCCCTATACGTAGTATATGTAGAAAGTATTGTTTTCGTCCAAATTTTCGAATTTGAATTTTTAGTGGAATTATCTGTTTTGGTGCTCCCTGAACCCCAAAAATTGTTTAGTGGAATTATCTGTGTTGGTGCTCCCTGAACCCAAAAGTATTTTCAGTGGAACTATTTGTTTTGGTGGTCCCTGAACAAAAAAAGGTTTTTTTTTTGGTGATGTCTGTCCGTGTGTCTGTTAGGATGTGTACAGAGCCGGAGACCATACCAACTGTCCGATTTTGATGAAATTTGGTATGTAGGTGTAGTACTGGAATAGGCTATCTCCAGGCATTTTTCCAAATTTTTGATTATTAAGGAGTTTTACCCCCCAAAAAAGGCCAAAAACAAAAAAAAAATTCTCAAAAACGGTTCTAACGATTTTGATAAAATTTTGCTTATTTGTAGCCCTTAATATACCCTACCAAATGGAGAAACTCGCATCTTTCTACAAATTATCGTTTAGGTAATAATAATAATAATAATAACTGATTTTTGGGGGTTTTTGGACAAAAAGGGGGTTCTTTTTCAAAACCTTTTTTCGTGCACCTATACAGGCCTAATTGACATGTTTGGTGCAAATTTGTTCGAAATCGATCGGATAGTTTTAATAATAATAATATTTATTAGTTAATATTTTGAATGAAACTTAATATGGATGTGTATTACATACATCTAATATTTTCCACGGTATATCCTCTTTTTGCAATTCTAAATAACCACCTCCTATGCTACTCTTGGAAAGGTATAAAGTTTCAACTGGGAGAAAGTACATTCAATATGAGTTAATATATGGTATTTCCGAACAGGCGGACTAGGAGCGCGCCTAGAGCAGCAAATTTTAGGAGCGACAAAATTTGGAGGAAAATTTAATTTTTTGGTGTAGTACCCACGAGTTTTGATTTCAGAAAAATAAAAATTTAGGAAGTAATTCAGGGATCATAAACAGGTTATTTGATATTTGTTGATTACATGTTAAGTTTTGTTTAGAACACATTAAATTATAATATATTCGCCGCTTGACCGACGGTGACATTGCTTCACTAAGGCCCGCTGCACACAAAACGGACGCCGGGCGTTGACCTAACACGGACATATGTCCCTTCTCCGTCTCTTCTATACAAACAAAAGGTCCAATATTATAGACAAAAGAGACGTGGTGCAAGAGGCCGCCCTCCCGTCACGGCCACGTCTGCAGTTTCACGCTCGTTGTCTGGCCGACCAATTGTGTAGTGTTTAGTCAAAAACTCGACTGACAAGTTTTCTCGGCACTCAGCTGTCCCTTTCCTTGTGCATTATACAAGTCATGTCGTTGTGTCGTGCAAATTAAAGGCTATTCGATTCCACGTTCACCGTGCAGTACACAGCGCCCATATGTAATTGTATCCTTACGACAGTCTCAGCGATAATAGCCAACTAAAAAACATTAACTCCCATGCAATGCTCGGTCAGTTGACGCAACCCGCATGACAATAAACGTGATGTTCCCTGTAATGGTAGTAGCACGTCTATTCTCCCGTAAGACCTGCACTGCACGGTGAACGTGGAATCGCGTGCAGGATGTTCTGGAAATTTTGATTGTTGTGGGACTAACGTCGGTAAAACAGATCTTTTTTGACCGAGCGAAGCGAGGTCTCCGTTTTAACTCGACCGTTCGGCATTTCGTCTGTGTGTCTTGACCGATTTTGATGATTTTTTGCATGAATGTTCCTTATTCCTAGGCCGAGCCATGTACTGGTACCCTATATATATACGTTTTTTTCCATTTTTCATTTTTAACCCCTTAAATAAAATAAAAATGGCGGCCGGACCGTTTCTCTCAGTGTAAGCTTTTTTTCAAAGCCAGTTTGTGGCTTAACCGTAAGTCGAATTTAAAAACTACAAGCATTGTGCTAGTAGCAAATTAGATTTTCAACAAAATTGTATTCTTGATTTTTTCCGTATCTCTAACGGCAAGCTCACAAAATGGCCGTAAACTTCAAATTTAGCAAATTTGATTTTAAACAAAATTGTATTCTTGATTTTTTCCGTATCTCTAACGGTAAGCTCACAAAATGACCGTAAACTTCAAATTTGTTAAAAACCGTCCAAGTTTTTGTATTTCAACCATGTTTTTATACGTTTATTCTAAACCAATTCAAAAGTGTTCAATAGCTTTTTAGTAGATAAAGGTTCATAGAATTCAAATATGCCAGTAAAAAAAATTATTGAAGTAAAATTAGCAAAGTTATTAGCTCAAGAAACAAGCATGTTCAGTAACGAAAGGAAAAAGTTCAACTTTACACCTTCGTAAAAAGTGGTAAACATTTTTTGTAATTTTTTTCATAAATGTAAAAAAGTTTCGTAGATTAGTTCTAAATAGAACTGTATAGAAATATTTATCAATTTCTAATCTCTTATTTTGAAAACACCAGTTTTTATGTTCCTACTACAAGACTGCCAACAAAACTAGGCCTGTTTTGAATAGTAATTTAGGAATATATTCTTTGCCCCAAAATGGCATATTATTATAAGAAAGTGTAGAGGATAAATCAAAGAATTGAACTGTATACTTGTAAATTATTATTTTATAAAAGTATTTGACTTAGCTTTACTTGAATTACAAAATGAGATGAAACAAATGAAACCTTGCGGCGATAAAGGACATACAAAAAATGATCGTTGGACAGCGTGGGAAGTGTTGGTACATGGGTTGAGATCACTATCACGACGCTTTAACATCGTTTGTTTTCATTATTTCTAATATTGGAATATGATATGGAACTGTAAATACATTGTAAGTTTTAGTTATTTAAGTATGTAAATATTTAATTCAATGTTTTCCCTCATTAACGCGATATTTGTAGCTATCTTACGCATTATTAACCTACATAAAACACAATGCCCCCTAAAAGAAATTCTTTCACAGTTAAAGCTCAAGAAAAGAAAAAAAACGAGAACTGGAAACCCCGGAATCGCGGGAATCGCAAAATAATGATTCACTGGCTAAACCTTCTGCTTTCATTTACCTTTTGCTTTAAACCTTTACTGGCACACTATTTTTAACCCAAGCTCAAAACCACATTTGTTATTTCTACGAGTGAGGTCTACTGTTCACAGAACTACTAGTAAGAACTAAAACACTAGTTTAAAATGTAGCTGTAGGAAAAACGTTGTGTGTATTACGGGTGCAAAGTTTACTTTGTCACATTCAATAAACTTGACAGCTACGCCTCAGGCGTCAAATGTTTATCTCGTGCGACAAACTCAACTTTGCACCCTAGATACACAAAATAACAATTTTAACGCCAGGTAAGTTTACAGCTCAAACTTCTTCTGCTCTGCAGAAAGATCGTTTTCTTGCCTTAAAAGGATCAACCGTTATTTAAGAAGCCGATCTACTGAAAAAAGACTTTGTCCGCTTGCAGTCTCGAACATCGAAGGAGAACTGCTGAACTCTCTAGACTTATCTACAGTTATCGATACTTTTGCTAGGGTAAAATCAAGGAGGAAAATGTGAACAAACAGCATTCATCAAGCACAATTTGTATTTCTTTCTTTTAAGTAAAAGTAGGCTTACGTACTTTTTTATAGTTAAATTTAAACGTGTTTCGAATATTTTCTTTTCGTAACAGAACAGCCATTAGCCAGCAGTTGAGTTTTTTTGTAAATAAACAGTTGTTGAAATTAAAAATTTGTTTTATTTCAAAACCAAATACTTAGCACGAATATCCGGTATGTCTGATTGAAAAGTGTTCAATGATAAACGCTTAAAAGGTTATTGAACTTGTTAAAAGCAGCATGAGGCTTTGAGAACCTGCCGATAGCTTTTCTAGGCAATCAGCTGGCAATGAACATGAGTTGGGGTAATTTTAGTGACATCGAGGTGGTGGGGGGCGGCGGAAAAATTCGCTGCCTAGTGGCGGCAGATACCTAAATACGTCCCTGAGCTAATGTCATCGACTTCCTCTATAGAAGATAATATCGTTGTATTTGGATAACCTAATAGAACTCCGATCCAATGCAATAGTTTGTTCCACTGGAAATTCGACGAAAGTGGCGTTATCTATTGGGGAAACGACGGAAGCTGTATGAAACACCAATGCTACCAATGATTTTTCCCTAGCGCTACCTCGCGGCGCGATCATGTACTATTTTCGCGACAACCTTTTTTCCGGCACATAGCCCCCGTATGGATGCAAGATCTATTTATTATTCATGATCTATGATAATATTTACATTAGAGGTGATGCTACCTGTGAAATAGAGAGACAAATCGGGTTGAGAGACTGAACCGCTGACGTGAGTTGAGCGAATTACCAAAATTAAGTTTATATGTTTTAGGGTTTCTACCAACTATTTGGGAACTATTTCTGAATAGCTGCCTACGTGTACGATATATATAAGTAGAATTTGTTTCCACCTCAGCCTTCGACCCCACATAGCATTAAATTAAATATAGAGGTGATATTCAGTAAGAGACCAATATACGGCAGTGAAGCCACTTTTAATCAGGCTCGGCGGCCATGATGAGTGGTAGAAAGTGAAATCAGTGGTCCGGGAGCGCTCGTTTTTAAAAGACGGCGCTTCACTTACACGACGATTTGAACAACTAAACGTTGATGAAATCTTATGAAACTTTGCACATTGTTAGAAAAGAAGTTACCGGTGCTAACAAAGTCAGAGTTATAATTTTTCCATTTCTAGTATTTATGTAATCTTGAAAAAACTTCAACAAAAATTTAGACATTTTAAAATTTGACATGAAATTAAAAATGTCAACTACTTAGCCTACTACTTTACGTTCTGTTTGGTCAGAAAGCTACAACCTCAAAGTTGTATGGTTGTGACAAGGTTTATGGAACTTTTTGTTTCTTTTCGATACGACCTATAATTTAGCCAGAAACTATAGGTAAGTGTTGACAAATTTTGCGGCCGGCTCGCACTCAATGCGCTTATGGGCGCTATCCACAGTACACGCTCTGTGGCTGAATCATGTTAACTTCTTCGAAAACTGCATCCTTTTTTTTAATTTAAAGTGTAGTTCATTAAATAAATACGTACTTTTAGTTCAAATGCATTAGTTAGTAATAATTTAGAACATGTTTTGTAAACATTAAATACCCTAAAGTTGAATCATATTTGAGTAGAAATGGTAAAAGATATCGATTTCGTATACAACAGATCTATAAATAATAATTTCATTATTTAAAATCTGAGAAAACTGTGTATTACATTATTAATACATATTATTATACATTATTATTAAACACTGTTTAATTCTAATGCTTTGTGGATGTAAAATACTAATTTATTAAACCATAATAGGCCTATAACATGTTTGATTACATACAAAGGCTTAATACGGTGGGCGCGGGGCGAGGTGGCGACGCTCGGTACTATATCAAGGCCCACTAAAGAGTACCGTTGAGGAACGGGCTTGTGTACACCGAGACCTTGAACGCTCCAATCGCCGTAGTGCGACGTTGTCACGTTCTTCGCGCGCGTCTAACTGACTGCGGCTGACTCAACGCATTTATAATTCTTTAAACTGTGCGATCAAGCCTCGAGCGGTAAATACCAGCAGTGTTCGAGGCTAGTAGATATGGCGCCCATCTTATTGGCCCCCTCGCAACGGTATTCTTTAGTGGGCTTTGATATAGGTGCGGAGTGGGGGACCGCCATCTTCAGTGGCACACCCGCTGCAAATTGGCTTCACAACCGCATCGCTGGATAGCGCCTCTATATTTAATTCTAATTCTCTGTGTTCAACCCGACTCACGCGCTACTTCATTCCCCTCACAGAGGAAAAAATTCGCTTTGTGAGTTTGCCCCTCGACCTTGCTGCCTCGTATTATCAACTTCGCTAGGCCAATACCTCCTAAAATATTTAGGAGATATTGGCTCGGCGCTGTTGGCCTCGTAAGTACGACGGGCAATAAGGTCGTGTGAAAAACAAAATGTGCACATAACCTCTAATATTTGTTTTTGTAAATAAACCGCAAAAAAATTCATTCTGGTACGAAAAATCTAAAAAAATATTTTTATTTCTAAAAAAAGAACCGATCCACTTAAAAATCCAACGTGTATACCAAATTTGGACCAAATCGGACGTAAAATGGGGCCGTTAGAGTACGAACACACATATATATACATAAATATATATATATAACTTTTAATGCTACCCAAAACCACTATCTGTTCTCATCGACTGTTCCGCACCTTACGTCTCCCCATAAGAGGCATGCGCTCATCTTTCCTATGGAAATTCGTTAAAGGACGATAAACTGACATTTTTTCTTGGTACTTGTATCAAACACAAGATTTTCCTAGAACCATAATATTTTCCTATACATATTTAATAATTCAACCATGCAGCTGGACCGCTGACGTGAGTTCAGAAAATGTCCAAAATTAAGTTTATAGGCCTATGTTTTAGGGTTTCAACCAACAATTTGGGAAATAGGTCTACTCACGAAGGCGTTGAACAGCTGTCTGTGTGTACGCAATATATTAGTAGAATTTGTTAGCGCCTAGTGGCCTCGCGAGCTTGCACCACTTGGCTTCGAACCGGGTACTTGTATGGTATTTTACGTTTTAGTCGATTTTGGGGGAACCAAGCGAGCTATAAGGTCGCGTAAAAAAACAAAATGTGCAGAATAACATCCTACATTTATATTTTTAGAAAAAACTCAAAAACACATTCATTCTCGTAGTAAAAATCTCAAAAAATATTTACTTCCGGTCGACAAACGTGCTTCCGATTATTGGATTTTTTTGGCTAACGAACTCGTCCGAGCGACGTAGACAACCAACATGTGTACCAAATTCGAACCAAATCGGACTTAAAATGCGGCCGCTAGAGTGCGAACACATATATACATAATATATATATGATTTTTAATGACACCCCAAAACGTGTTCTGGGGACCATGATCGGTGCTCATTTGGTACTCCCGACCTTGGGTCTCACCATAAGGGCCACTGCAATAGCTCATTTTTCCTATGGAAATTCGCTAATAAAGTGTGTTTTGCACACTCAAAGCAGTGTGCGCAAACTAATGTGTTCAGCGTCAAGTAATTGTATCTCTTTGTTTTACTTTACCGCACGGCTAACTAAAGTAATACTTTTCGCACTCCAGCTGTTTGCTTTGCGCACTGTTAACTTGCGCAAAGTTGAAAATTTGGATTGTTGTTTGACTAATTTCTGTAAAACAGATATTTTTAAAAACTAAAACACTAATTTTATAATTCGACCACGCAGCTGGACCACTGACGTGAGTTCAGCAAATTTCCAAAATTAATTTTATAGGCCTATGTTTTAGGGTTTCAACTAACAATTTGGGAAATAGGTATATTCACGACGGTGCTGAATAGCTGCAAAATGGTTCGCACGCCATTCCGCATATCGGGAGTATCTTCAATACACAAGGCATTGCGTGCTTCGCACGCCAACCCCCGTATTGGGAGTATCTTCAATACACAATGCATTGCGTGCTTCGCACGCCATTCCGGATATTGGGAGCATCTTCAATACACAAAGCATTGCGTGCTTCGCACGCCAACCCCCGTATTGGGAGAATCTTCAATACACAATGCATTGTGTGCCTCGCACGCCAACCCCACAGTAGAATCCACCATGGCTTTGAACCGGGTACTTCTATGGTATTTTACGTTTTGATCGATTTTGGGGGAACCGAGCGAGCTATAAGGTCGCGTAAAAAATCAAAATGTACAGAATAACATCCTACATTTATATTTGTAGAAAACACTCAAAAACACATTCATTCTAGTAGGAAAAATCCCAAAAAATAGTTACTTCCTGTCAACAAACGTGCTTCCGATTGTTGGACTTTTTTAGCTAACGAACTCGTCCGAGCGACGTACACAACCAACATGTGTACCAAATTTGAACCAAATCGGACTTAAAATGCGGCCGCTAGAGTGCGAACACATACATACATATATATTAAGATGCAAAACCTTGTAACCCTCAAATACCTTTA
>JAGFPH010004980.1:65141-77881 GCA_018207615.1 Philaenus spumarius | reverse complement strand
CTTCGCACGCCAACCCCCGTATTGGGAGTATTTTCAATACATAAGGTATTACGAGGTTAGCACGCCAGTTTTAAGAATATGGACACTCATGTGTGTCTGCTTTAAAATATTAGTGATTATTACGTAGAAAAGTTAAAAAATAAAAAATAAAATAATTTCTGCCCATTTAGGCTATAAATATAAAAATAAAAGGTCAGCTCCTAACATAGGAAATACGAAATTTAGCAATGAACGTTGAACGTGTTAATGATGAAATTACAACGCATGAAGCAATTCGAATTATTTTGGTTGGTCGTGTTTATTTCGATCTCTGTCTCACATTAGATAAGTATCAGAGTATACAATAATCTGTTTGCATTGGCTTCACAGGAGGGTTAGTGAGCGAAGCGAACTGGGGCGGAGCCTCTATTATATGATATATAAGCGGCTTTGTTCTGACCGGATGACTAACTGACTGAAATAAAATCGACGTGGAGCAAAAACTGCTTAAAGATACAAATACGAACACACATTAAAAAAGGATTTTCAAAATTTGTATTTTAAAGTGTAAAAAGAATGAAAGTTCTGTTAAGACAGCAGTTCGGATCATAAGTTAAACAACACATGTTTGTTTACATTCATTAACATAACAACCAACTTAGCAAATTTATATAATCAGTTTATTACTCTTCACAACCAACAGCTTTTTTAAATTTAGATTAACGAAATAAAAGCAAACACAAACAACGATCAACGAAAAAGGTTTAACGTATTATAATTTGAATACCCGGTGTTACATATTATCATAGATCATGAATAATAAAATAGATCATGCATGCATACGGGGGCTGTGTGCCGAAAAAAAGGTTGTCGGGAAAATAGTGCATGATCGCTCCGCGAGGTAGCGCTAGGGAGAAATCATTGGTAGCATTGGTGTTTCACACAGCTTCCGTCGTTTCCCCAATAGATAGAGCCACTATTGTCGAATTTCCAGTGGAACGAAATATTGCATTGGATCGGAGTTCTATTCGGTTATCCAAAGACAATGATGTTATAGTTTAAACGCTTAACGCAATTTTATGTTGAGCCTATACTCTAAACTGAACCGTGACACATTTCTTGAAAGCATTTACATTTAATACCATAGCAACCTACTTGGCATTTAGAATCGGTTAATTTTTTTTTAACAACCAACAGCGTTTTTAGGTTAGGTCTATATCGCTCTATCATATAAAACAATCCGGTCATTCATACAAAAAAAAAATGTTATTGTATGCTTAAGACCACACGGGAGAAGTGTAAACTTTTTATTAATTAACACAACTTACTGAGGAAGCACAATGTCCATTTCAGAGGTTTGCTAATTAAACTATACCCAACTGTATTCACATCAACATATTAAGCCTATGACGTAGGACAATCTGTTACACTTATACCCAACTCTAATATACTAAATTACCAATGCGATTGTGGCCTAACCGGTTAAAGCGCTAGTCTAAAGTGGTGGACTCTGCTGGTTCGAATCTCGGCAAGACCAAAACTTTCTCCAACCAGATGTAATAGAGCGTTTCTTTTTAGGAGCGTTTTACATTGAGAGCGCTTCACTTTAGGAGCGTTTCACAAAATGCATGGTGTAACGCGTGACGGTAAAATCGATCCACCCCCAGCAACAAGAAAACTATATACTGTGAAAGATTTTTTGGGCGTGGTGCTCCTATAGAAAAGTATACACTTCAAACACCTAGGTGCCTCTGTTCTAATCAATCGTAATTTTAGTGAAAGTATCATATTACACAATAATATGTTTGCATTTGTTTCTTCTCGAGTCGCCACGTGGTATGGTGAGCGAAGCGAGCAGGAAATGGAGTCTCCTAGTTCTCCATAGTTGGTCGCCTTTGAATCTGCGAATCATCGTGAAGTTGATCGGAGGTGTTATTTACGTATCACTGTTGTGTATTTCAAACCGTTCTTAGTATCTCGCGGGGGGGGCTGGGTTCAGTGCACATTACAACACAGTTAACAGTTCAAAACACCTCCACGCTCGCAGAGTTTACACAGTTCACCAAAATAGATCAAACACATGCTTTACAAAACAGATGTTAACATGTGTTCCTTAAATAGTGATTTATTAGGAACAGTGATAAAATAAATTTAAGTTTGACTCGACATTTTTACTGTAACAAGTTTAGTGGTACTGTTTTACAAATAGAAACCGTTTGAATGTTTATCACGATTTAACTCGGAAACTAGCTATCCGATTCTTATAAAACTTTAACTAATTTGTTAATCATTGCCGTCTGATCGGAACTCGTTTGATTGATCATATTTTTTCCGAGGAATGATTTAAAACAGTCGTTTCTCAAAAATAAATAAAACTAATAGAGATCAACATAATTTTTGACTACAATTTTGTTGTTTCAAATGGTTTAAATCGGACCAATGAAGAGTAAATGGAAGAAGTTACACTTATTTTGGGGCGTTATGAAAAAAATAATGTGAGGGAATTTTTATGATGCGCGCGTATAGGTACAACTTAATAGGGGGACATAATACCATATGGGGTGTCGTTTTAATGATTTAAGCTACAGGAAAACCGATGTTGACAGTTAATGGGTCGTATCGCTTAAGGGTCACAAATTCGGGCCAACATTTCGAAAATACCGTGAGGGATATCGTTTTATATGTTTTGGGGGAACGGAAAAGACGATTTCGATCATGGCGCTTAAGGGCCACACATCTGGGCCGACATTTTGAAAATTAATTGTGGCGTATTGCTTTATACGATTTTCGCTTTGAAAAAAAAAACGATTTTGACAGTTAAAAGGTGTCGTAGCGCTTGAAGGTCACAAATTTGGTGAATTTATTTCAAAAATGTTCCGTAGAAAAAGTAAACCAATCGAATGTCGGTCACTACCGTCAAAAGGGTTAAAAATGGGGTAACTCCTCCTATAAAATAAAAATAGTAGAAGTTTTCGTGGTAAAAAAACGCAACTTTGCCTCTTCAATAAAAGAGTGTAGATTCGATTGTTCCCTCCGTTTGCATAGATTATAATATTCCCTCAGTTTTCAGACAGCTGTTCAAGTAAGCTTACTGCGCATGCGCTTTAGGCGGTCGGATACAAATTATTCATTGTACTTCGCAGAACAACCGTTGTATCACAGCGCTCGCGTAAACATCAGCCTTATAATTGATGAGATCAGAACATGACAATCCAATTACGAAAAAAACATTTGTTTAATTTATTTCCACTGTGTGATTTAGTAGGCATCGGTTCGGAACACGGAATAGAACAGGGTTTTAGGTTATGTTTACCAGCATATTTTACATTATTTTTTAATATCCTTTTCCGGATCACTTGTCAGTCGTTGACATGAATTGTTTCTCGGGAAGGGAGTGAGGAATTGTGTTTTGAAAGGTTTAAACCGAACGACGTTATTTTGGTCCTGTAGGAAGGGCGTGGTTGTTATACAGTTTTGGCAAATCCTTTTAAATATTATAGACTAGCTGGTTTCCCTCACAGATGTGATTAAATAAATAAAAGGGCTACGGATAAATTTTGTGCCTTACCATTACACGCAATTTAAGAAAAACTATTTTAGATCAGAGCTCCATGGCTCAAAAACGCACAATGAGTTTCGCCCAAATCGATCTATGTATCCCTTTTAGGCATACGTAAATTATTAGGCACCAATAAACGCTAAAAATCCCGTTTTCCACCAGTTTGTTTCATAACTCCAGAACAAACGTAAAATTTGCAAATCAGGTTTTGAGGTGAATTTAACATCTTTGAGTGCACTTCACATTATTGCATACTGTTTATATCTATATATATAAAAGCGAAATAAAACTGACTCACTCATCACGATTTCCCAAAAACTACCGAACGGATTGAAATGAAATTTGGTATGTAACTTCCTCTAGGGCCATAGGTGCTCACTAAGAAAGGGTTTGAAAAAATTCGAAATTTTAGGGGGGGTTTGGGGGGATCAAAGTTATTAAAAAACTATTTCTTTAAAACTACCGAACGGATTGGAATGGAATTTGGTACGTAGCTTCCTCTAGGGCCATAGGTGCTTACTAAGAAAGGGTTTGAAAATATTCGAAATTTTAAGGGGGTTTTGGGGGATCAAAGTTATTAAATCACGATTTCTTCAAAACTACCGAACGGATTGGAATGAAATTTGGTATGTAGCTTCCTCTAAGGTCATAACTGTTCACTAAAAAAGGGTTTTAAAAATTGGAAATTTTAGGGGGTTTTGGTTGGTAAAAATTACTAAATCACGATTTCTCCAAAATTACCGAACAGATTGGAATGAAATTTGGTATGTAGCTTCCTCTAGGGCCATAGGCGCTCGCTAAGAAAGGGTTTAAAAAAATTCGAAATTTTAGGAGGTTTGTGAGGATCAAAGTTATTAAATCACGATTCCTTCAAAACTACTAAACGGATTGGAATAAAATTTTTTATGTAGCTTCCTCTAGGACCATAGGTGCTCACTAAGGAAGGGTATGAAAATTTCGAAATTTTAGGAAGGGTTTGGGGGGATCAAAGTTACTAAAATCATAATTTCAGATCTTTTATTATTATGACAATAGTGCTTTTATTATTTAAGATCTATATATATAAAAGCCAAATACCACTCACTGACTGAACACTTAAAAAGAATACAATTACGTTAAAAAGACTGAAAATACCAACCACCACGGGCAACGCCGTACGGGTCAGCTAGTATATATATATATTTAACGGTTAAACCAGCGTTTACAGTAAATTAAGATACAGACGATCTTGATCAAAATCAGTTGGTTTATTTAACAATAACGGTCGCGCGTCACGTCCGTTCGCAAAACCCATAATTTTGTCCTTTTTTTACATTTTTTTCAATATTTAAATAGGAACCCTAAATATTTCCGGGTTAAAAATAGCCTAGATTAATCTCTGAAAAGTCATCTACATGCAAATGAAAGTTTCGTCAAAGTCGGTTCAGCCATTCCGAAGATTAGCCCGGACAGACAGACTGACAAAAAACGCATGTTTAGGTTTTGGTAAACTGTGTATAACCATATGAGCCTAGAAAAAAATATTAATTTAGAAATCACAGACAGGTACTTCAATTTTATTTATATGTATAGATTATATGTATGTAGGCCTATATACAGTACCAGGTGTCTTAAAAGTCCCACTCCCCCCCCCCTTTAAGTTTTGTGTTTGTTAAAACAAACAAATATCCTTTGGGGAACGATACTAACTTAGCCTAAAGTATCTTTTGAAGCAATCGGAAATTTTGAGTGTCCCCTAAAAATGGGGGATTTTGGGGGCAACTCAAAATTTTTAAATGGGAAGTTTGGTCATGTGATACCTCATTTTAGAGGTCTATTTAAGACTAGGAAAATGGCACAAATAAAATAAAAATCGGACCACCCAAAACAAAATGGCGGCCCTAAACGTGTTTAATTAAATCGACATAAAGTTGCTAATATCTCGAAAAGGAAGAGTTTTTAGGAAAAATTTCCAGAGACAAAAAATGTTTATTTCAAAGTGCTTCACCTAAACAAAATGCTTCTAAATCGATTTCGTAAATTTTAAGTCGACTCCTACATCTTAGAAAGTTTTGTGGAAAATAAAATTTACGAAATACGATTTGAAAGCAATTTTTTAGGTCAATCACTTTGAAATAAACATTTTTTGTCACTGGAAATTTTTTCTAAAAACTCTTTCTTTTCGAGATGTTAGCAACTTTATGTCGATTTATTTCAACACGTTTAGAACCGCCATTTTGTTTTGGGTGGTTCGATTTTTATTTTCTTTACGTCATTTTCATAGTCTTAAATAGACCTTTAAAATGAGGTATCACATGACCATACTTCCCATTTAAAAATTTTGAGTTGCCCCCCAAATCCCCCATTTTTAGGGGACACTCAAAATTTCCGATTGCTTCAAAAGATACTTTGGGCTAAGTTACTATCGTTCCCCAAAGGATATTTGTTTGTTTTAACAAACACAAAAGTAAGTTAAAGGGGGGGAGGAGTGGGACTTTTAAGACACCTGGTATGTGTTCATACTCTAAAGGCACCATTTTACGTTCAATTTGGTCCAAGTTTGTTACACACTTTGGTTATCCAAGTCGCTCAATCGAGTTCGTTAGCAAAAAATTGTTTGAGAATTTTCGTACAAAAATTAATTTCTTTTGGGGGTTTTATCTGAAAAGACAATTGAAGGAGATTATTCTGCACATTTTGTTTTTTTACACGATCTTATTGCCCGTCTGGTTCCCCCAATCTCGATCGAAAAGTAAAATACCATAGAGGTGCCAGGTATTTCTTATCTCCCCGCCGCGGCTGGAGGCGGAGGTGGAAACAAATTCTACTAATATATTTCGTACACGGAGGCAGCTATTCAGCACCCTCACATTCCCAAATAGTTGGTTCAGACCATTTCAATTTCGGAAATTCGCTCAACTCAGCGGTTCAGCCGCGTGGCCGAACTATTTGGATTGCCATTCTGTTCAATCTGTCCACGCAGTCGATATTCGTGTTTCTTCCTTTATTAAGCCGGGTTCACACGAGGTCGTGCACATTGCGAGAGCACTACAGATAGTGCCAAGTAGCGTGAAGCGTCACTTGAGCATGCGCTGTAACGTCTTACCCTCTCCTACTCGATTGCGAGTCTTCAGTACAATCACCACCAACAGTGTTGATATACAATCAACACCACTACATAGCAGACATGTATTAGGTAGTTCAGGCGGCTCTGACTGTACTCCGCCGCGAGAGGGGAAATGTGGTGGGAGCCGGCGTAGGAGACTTGCACACCCCCTCTTCGCGCTCTATCCTAATTGGCGCTATCTGTACAATGACTACATATCAATAAGACGAACAGTTTAAATGGGTAGAATTCAGCCCATTAAAGTAGGTATAAAAGTTAGTTCATGCACCTCGTCGCTAGGAGCTCTCAGTGCGCGTTTTGCAGGCCGAGTGTGTGACAAGGATGGAAAGAGAAGGAGAGACAGAGAGGTCCGACTGTCATGTGACCTTGAGCGCAGATTGTTGTGTCTCAGACAAGCTTTGGTAGCGTAGCCCCATATTTGTCAATGCGATTCATTTCCCACATTGTAATAGCAGTGTACTAAATAAATACATTTTAGTTGGTTTTCTTTTCTAATGTTTTTTAAGTAATGTAAGTTTGTAAATATGGTTTTAGTATGTAATATGGTTTATAGTGTAAATACTGTTAGTGTGTAAAGTAAATAGCTGCTACATTTTGCAATGCAGTCCTGTTCAAAAAGTGGAGGATCTAAATGTTCCTATAAAAACTGCAACAATACATCTGTGAAAAATAAAGACTTATCATTTTTCAGGTTTCCAGTGAAAGACAAAGAAATGTATGAATACATAAAGCTGTTTGTTTATACAAGTTTTTATTAAATTTATACTATTGGTAAGTTCTTTTAAGAATTGTTTCAGTTAATACTAAACTCGTAGGAGTCAGCTGATTTGAGTTTTGTCTGACTTATTGTTTGAGATGATATAGTAACAATCGGCACCAGCTGATTCTGTTTTTGTTGACTTTATTATTGTTCTAAAAAAGCAACAAACAATATTGTATCCATAGTATTGCATTTAGAAACATTTTAGAATTAAGTTTTTCGTGTTTTAAACTGTGTTTGCTTTATTAATTAACTATGGAAAGTTACACAAACGCTGAGTATTGCCTCCATTTTACCTCTTAAGTGAAATAGATTCTGCCAATAAAAATATTGTAAATATGGTTTAGTAACCAGGACTACTCTTAAGTACTTACTAATTGCATAAATTTAATACAAATTTGTGTAAACTAACAGTTTTCTGGGTCAAAATAAATGAAACGCATTTGACTAAATTTATTATTGCAACAAAATATTATCGCCGTCCGATCCTGGACATCGCCCCCAAGAGGGGCGTGCACTAACTGGCGGAAAACGCCATTCAGGATATGATTCTAAGCGTAAAAATGATTGAAAAAATTCCTATGAAGGTATGTCCTAAAATGAGCGTTCCTTCTATCAGTCTGTATGTGATATTTTAATTAAAAATTATTAGTTAAAACCCACTAACAATATAGAGATGAAACTTACCACGTAAGCGCACACGCTTGCAGACTTATTTAATGTAAAAAATCTTTTTACCTTTCTAAAAGGCGGACATTAAAAGTGTTTGTAGATACGACTGTTTTAATGTTACTTGAATTTGTAAAATTTAATGCCTCAAACTGTTCCTTTACAAAACAAACAATTGATTCAAACTGTCAAATTTCAAATACATATATTTACGGATTGATAGTCATGGGTTTGATTCCGAGTTTTTCAAAATCAAGCCGTAGGTGCAGCAGGATTGAAGCACCTCAAAGTACAGTTAACCAGAAAAGTCCTAAATTCCCAATTATCAATATGTGCCCCCACCATTAAAAACGCGAGGGAAAAATAATTGTATTATTAACACACTGTTTTTTATGCACTGATTACAAATCTTATATTGCAATATTTCTGAAACAAACCAAGCGAACGTGAAACCCAAATTTGTTATTTGTCTACCATTTTTGACGAAACTCACTTTCTTTATGTTTTTTGAAGTGCTAAATTTGAATTTTATATTGGATTTTACACATCTCACTTTTGTGGCGCGCTAATAAATTACACTTATAAATGATTTTATTATACAAAGAATTATTTAAATGAGGGACTTAAGACTATTTTGTTAGTTATGTTTCGCTGCTGAAGTAGCATTTATACTCCAATTATTTAAAAAAAAGGATGTTGGTAATAGGAAAAATAAACTGATAGATGTGTTTAAAATAATTAAACTTTATGGGATCAATGCAAAGTTATTATTTACAGATGCATAGACTGGATAGTTAACTGCGGAAATGACGATTTTGCAGAACTACCAGACAATAAGTTGAGGTACCGTGTCCCGTGTTCAGTTCACCAACTCATTGAAAAACAGGCTTGAATGTTGATGTTATACTTTCCTGCTAGAGAACGGAATTTGGCAATTATTAATTTTAAGTGTTTTATAGGAAATAAAATAAATAATAACATACGAAATTTACATAGTTACGTCTAATTGGTGAACTGGGGGCAACAGCCCCTTCACAATAAAAATAAATTTTTATACTTCCCATGATTGACACCTTTGTTTTATAAGTGGTAATCTGTTTGCATTTGCTTCACCGCGGGGTTTGGTGAGCGAAGCGAGCAGGGGTTGATACTTCTAGTACTGTAGTTATAACTTTAAGTATAACATTTCCAGTATTGTTATATTTTTAATTTCAAATCCTTGAGGAACATGTTCTTTATTGTATTAAAACTGCACATTAATTTGAACCTTTATTTAAAACTTTCTAACAGACACTTTGTCTCTGACCAAAAATTAGAAAATCTTTCCAGCAGAGTGAAAATTGTATGTCATTATCAAAGTGAATTAAACATCATTGTTGTAATATCGATCAAAGAAATAAGAAACAGGTAATTTAATTAAACTTTGTTTACAGCATACGAATCGTATGGTTCTTACCTACGTATCGTAAAAGTTTCATAATTTTATAGCTCTGCTAAGTGTATTAAATAGTAGTGTAATAATGAAGCGTGGTTTTTACCTTCACACTGCACAGCTTAGTTTTCGAGGAAAACTAATGCTCTATCTCTCTCTCTCTCTCTCTCCCCCCCCTCCCCCAGTCTCTCTTCTGCACTTCATTGAATCCGACACTCGTCGGCAAAAACAGCGCTCAGCGCTCCTAACGGCGGGCCGCAAAAACACACTTTTATACCTGCTTTTTTGGGCTGAATTTTTAACATTGGAACTTTTCGTCTTATTGATATGTAGTCATTGATCTGTACTTGTTTTGAGCATGCGCTATGACTTGTTTATACGACCTGCGTGCCTCAACCCTCTCCAATTCGGACGGAACAAGTGGTCGTAATTTTATCGCCCGCTATTTGTTATGAATTATGGAAGAACGTGAAGCTGCGGAAGTTGTGTCTAGAAAATATTTGAAAAAACTAAAAAAAACAAAAGATTAGGCAGGTGTGGGTTCGAGAGTGGAAAAGGAGACGAAATTTACCACAAGTGCCACCATTGTTGTATGTCGGAAGTTATTCTTGAAAGATCAAAACAGCTACAACAAAGTTTTAGAATGGATCCAAGTTTGTTTTGGATTTTGATTAATAAAGTGAAAGCAACAATTCAGAAAAAAAACACCAATGTGAGTAGACTTCCAAAATATCCAAAACTTCAAGTTACTGGATTCTTAACTACCGGTGAATCGTTTGCCCGTCTGCATTATATGTACTGGATACCAAAGAATACGATAAGCCCATCTATTCCTGAGATTTTGGATGCTATTTACAACGCATTTTTGTACTGTATAGCCTAAAGTAAGTACATTGTAAATGTGTTTTGTGTGCATTTCTCATTTTATAGACAGACAAGTTGCCTATTCGAACGCAGCGATACGACTGAAGCGGTCGTGCTCGCTCCAACCAACCGCAGACACCACGTCCAGCTGATTCGAGGGCGTGAACGATCCTCACACACTCTACCGACAGTTCAGACGCAGTAGAGAACTCGACCTGCCAGACGATAGATATACTAGAGAAGGTGTAGCATGACCCATGGCCTTGAGATGCGCAGTAGACTCGGAGTTGATTCGAGTGGTGGGGGGTCAGAAATGCTCAGTCTTTTGCCGTGCTCTGAACGTAATACTTCGGTCTGGAAGCATAGATCATGAATAATAAATAGATACGGCAGCAGTGTGGCGAAAATTAGGTTGTCGGGAAAATAGTGCATGATCGCGCCGCGAGGTAGTGCTAGGGAGAAATCATTGGTAGCATTGGTGTTTCACACAGCTTCCGTCGTTTCCCAAATAGATAGCGCCACTATCGTCGAATTTTCAGTGGAATGAAATATTGCATTGGTTCGGAGTTCTATTAGGTTATCCAAATACAATGCTGGAAGTGAATAAAATATTCCAATAAATATATTGTCTGTGCGTGGTACCCCTTCCCCTCCAGCGGACACCGCCCTCACTTGCCTGAATGCTTCCCTCTCGCAAACGCATCTGAGAGGTCACACTATATCAGACGAAGTATAGTGCTCTCTCCCTGTTCACGACCCCGTGTGATCCCGGCTTTAGATTCTACCAAATGTCGTTGTATTGGTTTCAGAGTTGAATTGTTTTATTCCACGTTTATTAAAACAAAACAATTTCACGTATTTTACAACATTCTACGTCTTATATATTGTTTACGACCGCTATTATTTACCTTTTTGGTATCAGTGAAGTCTTTAGTTTCTTGTTTTTTACTACAAAAAGCGAAAATGGCTAAACTTAACGTGCATTTCGGGAGTTTTCTTTCTCTCTTAATTCCCATAATATCCGTCTGCCGCGGAAATGGTTCACAACTACTTTGGTTAAATTTAGTATCCTTACCTTCGGAAATTCTCTATATTTTATATAAGTAAAATCTACTACTTTAAATATGTTACATCTCCTACTTTTGATATGTCAGATCTCCTACTTGAAATATATCAGATCTCCTACTTTAAGTACATTACATCTCTTACTTTAAACGTATTGGATGACCTTTTTATTAATATATTCGATCCCAAAAGGCCTTTTCACACCGCGGTCACAATATGTCACGTGACAGATTTTTCAAAAGATCTGTTTCCATAGTTTCAAATGGAGCAATTCCCACCGACCTCGCAGAGCCCAATGATACAGACAGGGATATATATAGTGTACAACCTGGTGAACAACAGTATAACAGCAACTGCACTGACTTGATAGAGCTGGAACGCAACGTCTGTCACGTGACAGCGTGACCGCGGAGTGAAAATGTCTATAGTTTAAATAAGTTAGATCTCCTACTTTAAATATAATAACATTCTGAATTTTGCCGAAATAATCTTAAGATATCTTCTCACTCATCCCTTTTGGCTAGAGGAAATTGTGAGTTTAGCGGGAAAATTTCAACGCTATCTTCTTTTTCACACCTTTTTCTTAAGAAAATTGTGAATTAAGGTTTTGGACAAATCAATCGTGCAAGCCCCAACTTGAATAGACTCGTCGCCAAGCCAATCAATTGAAACCGTTATGTTCCTACTTATCTAAATGTAGGTTAGAAATAAAATTAACGATTCAAAACAAAATTGTTAAAAAGACTCCCCCTCCCCAAAGCAACCTCTCCGTTGAGTTATATTGAAATTTAAGCGCGCCCAATACACTTTGTTAGCCTCGAAATTGAGCAATAAAAAAAATCAAAAGTTTATTAAAAAAGTTATATACGAGAAAAGTATGAAATAATGAAACAACTCTATATTAAACTTTTACCTGTCATTGTCTTTTAAGAAGTGTGTTGAAATATAAAATGCCTTTCTTTCGCTTAATATTCAGCGTCTTTCTAATTTATAAAAAACTTCATTCGTAATGAGGGCGTCCATATTATATTTTCTAGTTGGCTAGGGGGTACTATACCGGTGTCGCGAGAAAAGCGCACAGCTCGCCAGATTGATGTTTAAGGCGATTCCCTACTAAAAAATTACCATTTAAAAATATGTTTTTTTTTCTTTTTTCTACCACAAAAGTTCTTTATATCAGTGAGAAAATTTTATTCAAAGCAATGCGCGCACCTACCTTTGGTCGAGTTGAACTTCTTTATGTTTGCTATTTGGATTAAAAAGATTTTTATTTTTAACTTCCCGCTACCAATAAAGGGAAGTTATT
>JAGFPH010004980.1:50286-64741 GCA_018207615.1 Philaenus spumarius | reverse complement strand
TTAAACTGTACGATCTTTTGTTTTGTTTTCCAAAATGTAGGTCAAGCCTTTGAGTAAAATGTTTAATTGTAGGCTCTGACCTACATTTACCATATTGAAAATACCTAACGGCATACACCCAGTTAGATATAGATTGTTGTTTGTAGGCCTAAGAAGTTTCTTCTAAAGAACGAAGTGAACAAAAGCGGTTGTAAAAAATATAGACTACGTTTTCAACGACTTCTAACCTCAAAACAAGTCATTTAGTATAGGCTAGAAAAGTTTTATAAACATAATATTTTGAAGTTATACTTTTTCTTATGTGTATCATATTAATCTGCGCGTTTTTTTTCCAAGGGGTCCAGGGGGCTGTGGGGCTACACCCACTCCTTTTGGTTATTATAATTTTTGTTTAACCCTCTAAAGTGGCAGACTGCTCAATCGAGTAGTCGCGGATAACACAACTTGTATCGAATAATTTCACCCACTAAATATTATCAAATCTCAATAAAACAAACACCATTGATGAGGAAATGTTTTAAACTTTAATTTTTACATTTACTTATGTAATCGTCGTTGTAAAATTGTAGTTGTCTAAATCAACTGATGCCGCGCGAGAAAGCACAAGGAAATGACTTAAACTCGTAATTTTTGTAAAGGCGCATAACCGTTAAACGAACGTGTTTTGGGAAGAAGATAAGGGCACCATTGGATTCGTCAATATTTAAAATTTCTACCACGGTCTTCCAATCTTCGTCACTCTTATAGTTTCTTAGACATGAAGTTTTCTGTAAATCCTTGCAATTGGACAGTTTTCAACCAATAAGAAAGCACATTTTGCAAACGATGTATCTATTACAAATATAACAATATATTTGTATAATGGGTTTTATATCGATTTGAAGTGCAAGTTCTATATTTTCGTGTGATATAAGGAAAACCTGATTATTCGGGGATTTCCATGAAATACGTACATTTCTTCAACGCCCTAGAAGCGTTAGCGTTACATTTTCCCATTGGCTGATTTCACACTTGCCGACACGACACCGACTCGGCACCGACACGATATCGGAATGATGTGGTCGGTCATGAAAACTAACTTAAACTTAAGAGTAGCTTTCACACTCACCGACATATCGGTGTCGTGTCGTTACAGGCGCCGACATGTCGGCGAGCTGCTGGTCTCCCTTCTTTATCGGTACGATATCGTCTCAGTTTGTTTACTGGTTGCTATGGTAATCAATCAATAATAATTTGGTCTCGTTAACTATTTTTTATCTGTTAGATAAATAATAAATATGTCTCATTTTAAATATGAAGTTGTGACATTAATTGAACTTGTGGAAAGTAAGCCATGTGTGTTTTTTTACTGAAGACATGAACAAACAATTTTTCACCGAATAAAGATATTGGAAAATAATTTTTATAACCCCATAAATTTTATCAGTATTTATTTTAACTATTTATGCAAGGTTAGGCCTAGAAAGTAATTTTAAGTCTAGGCCTAACCTAAAATCATTGTATGTATTTTGCCGTTAAGATAGGTAAAATAAATTAAACAAACACACAATAATTTTAGGTTAGGCCTAGACAGTGAACTAACATTTTATGTTTATTGACTGTATTTACAATGAATGGACATTTAACTGTGTTTACCATCTTAGCTTTGATGTTATAATTAATTCTTCACCTTTATTATAATAACATTAAACGTATCGAAACAGTAAATATTTGTATAAAAAACAATCTAATAATAAACGGCAATTAAAAGATTAAAATTATGTGTGTATATTGCCTTTAAGGCTGGTAAAAGAATTGAAGAAAAGGAGTTATTAACTTCGTTCCTGAAGTTCCACGACAGCACACATTCACTTTTTTTATTAGCTATGTAATTTGTTGGCAGACGGATTATGTTCCTTAAACTTTTTTTGAACATCCTTGTTTGTCCTATGTATTTTTTGGGTCAATCTACACGATAGTTTGTACAATTGGTCGTGTCGGTATCGGCGTCGAGTCGGTGAATGTGAAAGACGTCTGCCGATATCGTGACGATATCGGTATTATTGCTGTATCGGGTCGATATCGTGTCGGTGCCGAGTCGGTGTCGTGTCGCCAAGTGTGAAATCAGCCATTGGCTACATAACAGCGCGGCAGTGTCTGGCTGGAACTGTATACTATACTTTCGTGAGAGTTTTGTTTAGTTGTTCTAATTTAGTGAAACAAAGTGAAATAATTTGATAGAATAAGGCTACTTAAAATTTCCAAGTACAGAGTTCAATTCTATAATTTATTCTCTACAATTTGTTATAGTAAAATTGTATTTTAGGAAAGCATATATTCCTTAATTCCTATTCAAAATGGGTGATCGTGAAATAGTCTAAAAATAAGTTTTCAAGCACTGTATTCCAAAAAAATATTCTATACCCTCCGGGATAGAAGACAGCCATCTCCCTTGAAAGCCGGCTGGATCCGCCCATGGTTGATATAAGAGGGGTTTCAAATTTTTTTTATTAACAAAAATACCTCAGAAAACGTTATCACAAACTAGCTGACACGTACGGCGTTGCCCGTGGTGGTTAGTATTTTCAGTCTTTTTAACGTAATTGTAATCTTTTGAAGTGTTCAGTTAGTGAGTGGTATTTGGCTTTTATATATATAGATCCTAAATAATAAAAGCACTATTGTCATAATAATAAAAGATCTGAAATTATGATTTTAGTAACTTTGATCCCCCCAAACCCCTCCTAAAATTTCGAAATTTTTCATATCCTTTCTTAGAGAGCGCCTAAGGCCCTAGAGGAAGCTACATACCAAATTTCATTCCAATCCGTTCGGGCGTAATTTGAGGATGATCAAAAACGCATTGAAAACGCAAGGAAAAATGCAAAAACGCCTATTTCTGCCGTAATTTTGGGAGAATCTCAAACATTTTTTAACAGACTACTTTTAGGCCTTAAACGAACCTAAGTACAAAATTTCAACATTTTCTGCCAATTAGTTCTCGAAAAAGCTGAGAAAACGCAAAAAATCGCTAGAAAATCGCAAATATTGGGCGTATTTTCGGGATGTTTTCAAAATCCGTTCTTAGTGCGCGTCTAAAGGTCCAACTGAACATGCATGCCAAATTTGAACTCATTTGGTTCAGTAGATTTTTAGTTCTGCTGATGAATGAATGAGTGCCATTTCGCTTTTATATAGATAGATACCTTGGTGTTTTAGTTTGATCAAGTGTCAAATAAATTAAGTGCAAAAGATTAAACAAATCCATGATTTTTATGGCTTAGGAATAATTATTATTGTTCGGTTTTACGGACAATACCGACACGATAGGCAGAACGTCTTGAAGATTGAAAAGAAAAGAAGGCGTGTAGACCATTACGCCGGTCTAGAATGTAGATGGCAGTAATATCCCGTGTGTCTAATGTAATTTCTCATTCACGACCTGTTTAATTTAGTCGCTACGGTACTTGAGATGTAGATAGCAGTGTAGTAAAGTTGTAGGCCAATCTCGCAGATGGGACGTGGCGCCATCTCATTGTTAATTAACGCAAAGTTAAGTTTGCAGTTCAGAAGTTAATTTAGACGACCGTTAATGTTAGATTTAATATTCATGTTACCATTCGGGACTTGGTTGTTGGTGCTTGGCTGCTTGCGCGGTAAAATTAGTGTGTCGACCTCGACACGTACGCAACGTATATTTTCAAAATAGGGTTTCAACCGACTATTTGGGAAGTAGGTCTACTCACAAAAGTGCTGAATAGCTGCCTAGTGTACGAAATATATTAGTAGAATTGGTTTGCACCTTAGCCTCAACCTTCGACTCACGCGCTCCTTCGTTCCACTCGCAGCGGAAAAACGCGCTTTGCCAGTTTGCACCTGGGCCTTGCGTTCTTGGGTTATGAGTTTCGCTTCGCTCGAAACGTACAAACTCGGCCGTCGGACTCGGAACAGAAGAAGTACTTTTATGGTGTTTTGCGTTTTGATCGATTTTGGTGGAACGTAGCGAGCCGTAAGGTCACGTAAAAAAACTCTAAAAAGTTTCATTCTCGTAGGAAAAAATCTCAAAAAATAGTAACGTCCAGTCAAAAAACGTGCTTCTGGTTGTTGGATTTTTTTAGGCCAACGAACTAGTCGGAGCGACATGTACCAAATTTGGACCAAAGCGGACTTAAAATGCGGCAGCTAAAGTTCGAACACACACACACACACACACACACTCACATATATATATATATATATAGGCTATATATATAATTTTTAATGACACCCCAAAACGTGTTCTGAGTACAATGATCGGTGCTCATTTACTACTACCGACCCTAAGTCTTACCATAAGGGTCACTGCAATAGCTCATCTTTCCTATGGAAATTCGCTAAAAAGAAGGACGTATTTTAAGCGGACTTTGTCAGAAAATAAAAAATGTAGATTCTTATTATGTTGTTTATATTATTCTACGCTTATTCCACACATTGTGATATGTGCGCATTTGGAACACTAACGTGTGTACCAAATATGATGCAAAATTCCTACGCTAGAGTGCGAACACATATATACATAGCTCCATACTGAACAGTCGTTGTTCTCCTTGTGTTTTAGCGAATTTCATAGCGAAAGATGAGCTATTGCGGTGACTCTTAGGTCGCCAGTAGTCAATGAGCACCGATCAAAGTCACCAGAACACGTTTCGGGGTGTCATTAAAATGTATATACAGGGTGATTTTTTAAAATGGGCCACCATTGGCATCTCAGAAACTATAAAAGTTACAACAATCTTTAAATACGGGACCTTTCCTTGTTTTTTGGGAAATTCAAAAATATGTAGTTAAAATATTTGTAAATGGCCGCCATTTTCCAATATGGCGGTCAACTTTGAAATTTCTTATGGAAGCTCTATTTTTTATGACGGATTTGGATTTAACATGCAATTTTAAGACGTTTTTATTCTTTGTGTTTTTTTTATTAACTTAACCGTTTAGCCGCTAGGAGCGCTGAAAGTTTCAGAAACTCTTATTTCAACAATTATTAAAGAGGCATGTTTTAAAATTTGCAAACAATAAAATTTAACTCAAAGGGTAATATTTTGTACAATGGAAAGTTAAAAAAACTTATGTAATTTCACAAATACTTAATTTTATACAAAAAATGTACTTAAATTACTGTTAAAAAAATCACCTCTCCTACCCCACCCTACAAGTCACAGTGAATCTGTTTAATAATTTAAATATGTTTGTGAGAAAGTATGTGCCAGTTCCTGGTACCGTTTATTTAACAGTAATTTAAGTACGTTTTTTGTATAAAATAAAGTATTTGTGAAATTGACACAGCTTTTTAACATTCCACTATACAAAATATTGCTCTTTGAGTTAAATTTTATTGTTTGCAAGTGGTAAAACATGCCTTTTTAGTAATTGTTGAAATAAGAGTTTCTGAAACTTTCAGCACTCCTAGCGGCTAAACGGTTAAGTTTATCCAAAAAACACCAAGAATAAAAACGTCTTACAATTACATTTAAAATCCAATTCTGTCATAAAAATAGGGGTTTCTTTAAGAAATTTCAAAGTTGACCGCCATTTTGGAAAATGGCGGCCATTTAGAAATATTTTAACTACATATTTTTTAATTTCCCAAAAAACAAGGAAAGGTTCCCCATTTAAAGTTTGCTGTAAAATTAATACTTTCTGAGATCCCAATGGTGGCCCAATTTAAAAAATCACATAAAATAGAAAATTTTTGAGAGGGTGTAGCTCATAAACGGTTGGGTTTAGGAAAAAATACAAAAGAATACAAATGTCTTAAATTTGTGTCCTCAATCGAAATTCAACATACAAAATAGGGGTTTCCATTTGAAAAAATTAAGTTGGCCGCCATATTGTAAAAATGGAGGAGTTTTTGGAAATGTTAATATTGTATTTTTAATGTAAGGGAAAAAGTAGGGAAGGTCCCCCGTTTAAAGATTGTTGTAACTTTTATAGTTTCTGAGATGCCAATGGTGGCCCATTTAAAAAAATCACCCTGTAGGCCTATACATGTACATACGTGTTCGCAGTGCAACGGCCGCATTTTACGTCCGATTTGGTAAACGCGTTGGTTTTAAGTCGCTCGCACAAGTTCGCTAGCCAAAAAATCCCAACGACCGGAAGCACGTGTTTGAAATGAAATAAATTTTTTTTGAGATTTTTGTACTAAAATGAAACTTTTTTGGGGTTTTGTCTAAAAAAAATTATATAGGAGGTTATTCTGCATATTTAGTTTTCTACACGAATATTATAGCCTGTCCGGTTTTCCAAAAATCCATCAAAACGTAAAATACTATAAAAAGCGAGCGAAGCGAAGCAGTCCAAGGTCGTGGTGCAAACTCGTAAAGCGAGTGTTTCATCTGCGAGCGTAACAAAACAGCGCCGAGGATTAGAGGCTGAGGTAGAAACAAACTACATAATATTTCTTCAACTCACGCAAGCGGTTCAGCTGCGCGATCGGATTATTTCTTTTCAACAGAGCTAAAAAAAAGCCCGTCCAAAACACCAGCTTTTCAAATTTCGACACATTATTCTATCCAATTACCGCGTAAATAATGAACGGTCACACCCGTGTTATGAATATTCAGATTTACGTCTTCTCGGAATTACTGTATATTTCATCGGGTGTCACGTGACCATTAGGTAAAATGGCATTAGTTTCCCACGTGCGTGGAACGGGTTATGTAATTCCAGTAAAGTAGGCTAACAAATATTTGCTAATCAAAGAGCCGGACAAAACAATCCTAGTGCGAATCTCAACAGCGGTTCGCTGGATTTTAATTAGTAGCTGTCGTGTCAGGCATCGCCCGTGTTAGTGAAGTTAATTTACTAGTCTTGTACAATCAAATCTGACGGAGCGTGTTATAATCACAAAGTATACAGAGTGCCCAGCTACGACGTCGGATATTTAACATTGAACCTTTGCCACCATTTTGAAACGCAGGAAAACAAATTGTTTAAGTAAAACGTACCCTGTTTATCAGTTTATATCAATATTCATACCCAGTTTCATGACTATGTCTTAATATTTCTGAGATATTTGAATTTGTAAAAATTATTTACAGACAGAAAACAGATCGCGATAGGACACATATTATATTCTAAATCATTACTTGCTTGTTTTTAGCTGACAAATAACCCCGTAAAGTGTCGGACAACCGAAGCTAGACACCCTGTTTACAGGGTGATTCAGGACAAGGCCGTAGCCAGTGGTGGGTTAGGGGGTCAACCCCCTTCCCTCGAAATCCCGAAATTTAGTAATTAAAATTAATACTAGGTTTAAAAAGTGCAAATTAAATTATAAAATAGACAACACAACAGAGGATCCAACAAAATACTGCATTTTACATCATTGTGCATTGCATGCAAACTGATATTTAGATTTATTTGATTAAACTACAACGTACAATACACATGGATACAGTAGGTTACATACAGCCTTAAGCTAGCCATACACGGTCCGATTTGTAGGACGACCGAGTTGGACTGCAAGTTGGATGCGTTTCACCACTCACGATCCAACTTACCATCCAACTTACGATCCAACTTATGTTTCCATTAATAATAATTCTATTGACAGCTGATTTTAAACTTTGAAGCCATTATTTACTTTTCTAAATTTTAGGTTAGGATTTTATTAAAATGTAGACCTGAGCATTGCTGGTTCTCTTAACCTTTACTATTTATAACTGATGTTATAATATAAAATAATTTCATTTTGGACATTTACGATCTTAGTTTTGAGGTTATTATTAATCCTACATCTTTATTATAAAGAAAATATTACATAATTATGTGTAGAGAAAGTTCCAACAGGGTTGGCGTGCGGAGCACGCTGGGTTATCCATAGTAATAAATACAAAATATACACATTGATTTACATTATCCAAATAGTTCTTAAATTTTCAACTCCAAGACAAAAAATCATTCCAATTCAGTCTTCTTTCCTTGTACATAGTGGTAGTTGTATAAAAATGTACAGCAATTACTATTTATGCAAATAATTAGACTAAACAATTACCTATATTTTGTCAGTATACTTACAATCACATATTTTTAAATATAGTAGACAACCTCCTATATTTTTTTTTTCAGTATTGAAAACAATCCCTATATATTTTCAGTATAGTAGACAATCACCTACATTTTTTAATATAGTAGACAACCGCCAATATTTTTTCAGTTTAGTAAACAATCACCTGAATTTTTCATTATACTAAACAATCCCCTATATTTTGTCAGTATACTTTCAATCGCCTACATTTTTCAGTATACTAAACAATCACCTATATTTTTAAATATAGTAGACAACTGCCTAATTTTGTTTAGTGTAGCAAACATTCACCTATATTTTTCAATAGGTTAAGAAATTATTTTTGAACTATTGCGACGCGAAGATGCTCACAAACATGTCAGTTGCATAAAATGCATCACTTGTGTTCACAAAACACCTATTCTCCAGGTACAATTCAATAAATTCCAAAAACCCTTTATTATCCATTATTATAGAAGTAAAAATGTACAAAGTATAGGGGAAAAGGGAAGATCAAACAACAACAAGAAGAAAATTTAAAGTGAAAACAGTTGGTACTTGGTGAAACTCCATCATAGGGATAGAAATAACCAATTGGTAAAAATTTCACAGTACCTAATAAATATAATTGTGAAATTTTTATCAATTGGTTATTTCTATCCCAACAAGAAGAAAGTTTAAAATTACAATCGGACGATCACCCCACTCACAGTCCGACTCCGTCGGAAGTTGGAAGTCGGATCATCATGTAGTCTGATCTGGGACTCCGATTTGTCCGATCATCCAACTCGTCGTCCATCAAGCCCATTCACACTCCTACATCGGATCCTACATCGGACATCGGACATTGAATCGGACTACAAATCGGACCGTGTATGGCTAGCTTTACACTCTTGTGAGCTTGATCTGATCTATTAATTAAGAAAACTATGAAGGTTCAACAAAAATACTTTACTCTAACAAAACACGCAATGCTCTGTGTATTGAACATTCTCCCAATACGGGGGTTGGCGTTCGAAGCACTCAATGCTCTGTGTATTGAAAATACACCCAATACGGGGGTTGGCGTGTAATGCAATGTGTATTGAAAATACTCCTAATACGGAGGTTAGCGTGCGAAGCACGCAATGAACTGTGTATTGA
Source organism: Philaenus spumarius (assembly GCA_018207615.1). Classification (NCBI taxonomy): domain Eukaryota; kingdom Metazoa; phylum Arthropoda; class Insecta; order Hemiptera; family Aphrophoridae; genus Philaenus; species Philaenus spumarius. The sequence goes on along the minus strand of JAGFPH010004980.1, from coordinate 55,569 downwards.
AAATACTCCCAATACGGGGGTTGGCGTGCGAAGCACTCAATGCTCTGTCTATTGAAAATATCCCCATTACGGGGGTTAGGGTGCGAAGCATGCAATGCTCTGTGTATTGAAAATACTCCCAATATGGGGGTTGGCGTGTAATGCAATGTGTATTGAAAATACTTCTAATACGGAGGTTAGCGTGCGAAGCACGCAATGAACTGTGTATTGAAAATACTCCCAATATGGAGTTGGCGTGCAATGCACTGTGCGTCGGCAGCTTGTCATACTGTTCAGTGTCGAAGTCACATGTGTGTCCTTAGCAGTGAACGTGTTAAAAGGGGTTTAGATAAAAAACCCCGGTCCTGACCAGACCGCCCCCCCCCCCCCCCCCCCCGAAAAGGTTTCCTGGCTACGGCTTTGATTTAGGAAGAAACGAAGAAACTTTCAGGGCGTGTTGTACTAGTGAAAACAAATAAAAAGGTTCATATAAACATAATTTCTGAAATTCTTCGTTTTCCAGTTATCCACCGGTTTGTTGTTTACAAAATACTTAATACCTTTAGATATTTTGTTAATATATTTTCGAAATTTTGGCTGTTTGCGAGTCCGCACCTCGACCTTGCTGCCTCGGATCAGATGATGCCCTCACGTGGATTTGAACCGGGCACTTTTATGGTATTTTACGTTTTGATCGATTTTGGGGAAACCAAACTAGCTATAAGGTCGTGTAAAAAAACAAAATGTGCAGAGTAACATCCTGCATTTATTTGTTTAGATAAATCCCCAAAAGTTTCACTATATAGTAAAGTTCACCTCAGAGTGAGGCGGAAGTTCAAGCCTACCGAGGGTCAGCACGGTCGACTGATTTCCGCTCTACTCCGACCTGAATTTTAATTATTTATAGTAGCGTTATGCAAACTTTTTTTATAACAAGAAAATATAAAAATAAATCATATAACGTTGTGTATCGCGATCGTCTGTTTATTTTGATACCAAATTTGAAGTAAATCGGTAAATGTTGAATAATTAAATAGTTCTTAGTTACATTAAAAGCTATGCCATTTAATTACTCAACATTTACCGATTTACTTCAAATTTGGTATCAAAATAAACTGACGACCGCGATACACAACGTTATTTGATTTATTTTTACATTTTCTTGTTATAAAAAAAGTTTGCATAACGCTACTATAAAAAACTAAAATTCAGGTAGGAGTGGAGCGGAAACCAGTCGACCGTGCTAATAAGTCTCCCCTCGGGAGGCTTGAACTTCCGCCTCACTCTGAGTTGAATTTCACTATAGTAGACCCTACGAAAAATCTAAAAAAAAATTGTTACTTCCGCTCAAAAACTTACACCCGTCTTTTAAAATTTTTGAATAACGAGTTCGTCCGAGCGACTTAGACAACCAGTCAACCAACGTGTGCCAAATTTGGTCCAAATTGGACTTAAAATGCGGCCGTTAGAGTGTGAACACATAATTATATACATACATATAACAAATATTTAATAACACCCCAAAACGTGTTCTGGGGACCATGATCGGTGCTCATTTTACTACTCCCGACCGTAAGGGTCACTGAAATAGCCCCATGTTTCCTATGAAAATTCGCTAACAAGTATAAAAGAACAAAAACAAAACTAAAAGTTGAATATAGGAGAATTAAACTGCCAAGATTTTCCGAACGTAAGAAGTGCTAACAACTTAAATGTTTGCAAACTGAAAATGTACTGTGATTTGAGAATTTAAGTTGGTTTGGTTACATTTTTCTACAGTTGAATTTGACAACGTAGTCAAAATTAGTGTTCCTTATTTTGTTAGATTTCATCGAATGTCGTTTTATTGATTTCAATGATGTTATTATTCCACGATAATTAATATAGTTATAGGCCTAAATATTTCACAAGTAAATTGTTGATCATTTTACGTGTTATATTTTGTTTACAATCGTTGTTAATTACAGTAATAGGCAGCCCAGCTGGCGGTGCCAGCAGGACAACTACTACCCTTTTGAGGAAACGGACTCATAACTCGGCATTACTGAAAACATGTCTCATTCCTTATCTTTCGGTTTCTAGTTTTAAAATCCTACTATGTAAATATAATAAACTAGCTGACCCGTACGGCGTTGCCCGTGGTGGTTGGTATTTTCAGTCTTTTTTAACGTAATTGTATTCTTTTTAAGTGTTCAGTCAGTGAGTGGTATTTGGATTTTATATATATAGATCTTAAATAATAAAAGCACTATAGTCATAATAATAAAGTATCTGAAATTATGATTTTAGTAACTTTGATCCCATCAAACCTCTCCTAAAATTTCGAAATTTTTCATACCCTTTCTTAGTGAGCACCTATGGCCCTAGAGGAAGCTACATACCAAATTTAATTCCAATCCGTTCGGTAGTTTTGAAGAAATCGTGATTTAATAACTTTGATCCCCCCAAACCCCCCTAAAATTTCGAATTTTTTTAAACCCTTTCTTAGCGAGCGCCTATAGGAAGCTACATACCAAATTTCATTCCAATCCGTTCGGTAATTTTGGAGAAATCGTGATTTAGTAATTTTTACCCCTTAAACCCCCCTAAAATTTCCAAAATTTTTAAAACTCTTTTTTAGTGAACACTTATTATGGTGCTAGAGGAAGCTACATACCAAATTTCATTCCAATCCGTTCGGTAGTTTTGTAGAAATCGTGACTTCTTAACTTTGATCCCCCCAAACCCCCCCTAAAATTTCAATTTTTTCAAACCCTTTCTTAGTAAGCATCTATGGCCCTAGAGGAAGTTACATACCAAATTGCATTATAATCCGTTCAGTAGTTTTGAAGAAATCGCTTTTTAATAACTTTGATCCGCACAAACCCCCCCTAAAATTTCGAATTTGTTCAAACCCTTTCTTAGTGAACATCTATGGACCTAGAGGAAGCTACATACCAAATTTAATTTCAATCTGTTTGGTAGTTTTTGAGAAATAGTGATGAGTGAGTGAGTGGTATTTCGCTTGTATAATATATAGATTGTTGTTGAATAAACTATTCGTGGGTAAATATAAATTAAGTATAAATAGATATCGTAAAAGACAATTTTATAAGAATAAGTCAGAGACAGTGGTTGTGAAACACTGTCTTGTGGCGCGACCCCATCTAGTTCACCCCTGCGGCTCCTTGACGATGGTGCGACTCCCTTTTTGGGCTGTGCCTTCGGTCCTCTTGCGGACGTACGTGCGTTGGATGGATCGTAGGTAAGAAGGCTCTTCAAATAAGGTGACGAACGGCTGTTTCACTTTAAAGCGTTTATTCAAAGTAAAACAACCTCTGCTGGTCCGGACTTGAAACTAAACTAAGCTAAGGTAAAGGCAAGCGAGTCTACATGATGTGATCTGGAGTCTTCTCCAGACCATGGTTACTAACAGACTGATTTAGGCTTGAACATTTAGCTTCAAGCTGGCTTCCCCCTCCTTTAACTATAAATTGTGATGTCAAATATTGTTATAATATAAACTTAATCAGGACCTTCCCCGACAGTATTTTGAAATTCTCAATTCGTACATTACAGATAGGTACTTTCGTGTTAGACATGATGGCAAGTTTTCAAAATTGGAAAAAATAACGGCAGGAGTGCCTCAGGGAAGTGTTCTTGGGCCAACCCTTTATTTACTATTTACTCACGATATACCTCAGGATAATAATACCACCATGGCAACCTTTGCCGATGATACTGCTATTTTAGCTGTTGGTAAAGATGCCGACGTGGCAACGGTTAAATTGCAGAGAGCTGTAGCTAGTGTAAATGAATGGACTAAATGCTGGCGCATTAAAATAAATGAGGAAAAATCTAAGTTTATTCACTTTACCAATAGAAGGCAAGTTCCAATACCGCTTATTATCAATGATAAAATATTATCTCATTCAAATTCTGCAAAGTATCTTGGTATGACCCTTGATACCAAGCTGAAGTGGAAGGAACATGTTAAGAAAAAGAGAGAAGAACTGAATATAAAATATAGGCAGCTTTACTGGCTGTTAGGAAGAAACTCTGAACTGTCGGTCCATAACAAACTCCTAATATATAAACAGGTACTCAAGCCTGTATGGTCATACGGCATTCAAATTTGGGGATGTACGAAGTTGACAAATATTAATATAATTCAGAGATTTCAAAATAGAGTCCTCAGAGATATAGTTCAAGCTCCATGGTACATCCGGAACTGTGATCTACACCGTGATCTAAACATGATCTCAGTGAAAGATGAAATAAACAAGGTGGCCCTTAGGCATAATCATCGTCTCCAGGTCCATGTTAATCTGGCCATGAAAACAATGACTGACATTCATGATGTTCGCCGCCTCAATAGAACCAAACCCAAGGATTTGGCTCGGCAAGAAGAATAACAAACTTTATATTAAATTAAGTGTTAATGTTAAAAGTTAGGAGTCCATATTGTAAATGCTAACTCTGCAAATGTGATTTTATTAGAGAAGTTAGTCTTTAGTCGATCATAAAGGATTGGTCAAGATTTGTAACGTTTATTTGATTAAACTCTGTTTATAACAATAAATAAAAAAAAATAAAAAAATAAAATATTGTTATAATGCAAATTATTATTTAGCACAACTACTATCAACATAGATCCAGTGGTCATTGTTATATAAGTTGGTGGGCACCTGTCACAGTCTTCATGCAGGACAGGACGCAATTGGAAGGCGGAATGAGTAGTAGAGCATTCCGCCAACTGGGCTGCCGATAACTCTACCTTTTTGGTGCCAATGAAGTGTTAAGCTTCTTTTATCGCCCACCACATGTTAAAAGTCCCTATCCTGATTCCTTAACGTACAGTAAAGTTCTATTTTACACCTCTAGGGACAGTAAAAATGCATGCTTTATTTTTACAGGCTTCTAGTTCGAGAAGCGGCGTGCAGGCAGCGCTAGTAGTTCTCACCGTCAGCTGTTCAATTTGTAACAATCAATGTTTTAATAACTACGGTTTATTTTGGTGCAGATGTTACCTTAATATGCATTTTTATTGTTTTGAAGATTGCGGCAAAATATAAGTGAAAAATTACTGAATCGGATGCAAGTTTACCTTCAGACATATAAGACATAGCAGCAAAAACTTTAGGTGATATTACCAACTAAATCAAAAGAAAGGTATACAGCAGCAAATATTAAATATCAAAAGTGGTGCCAAACGAAGGGAGTTAGTTAAAAGTCTAACAAATGAAAAGGTACTTTTAGCCTATTTTAGTGATTTGTCTAAAACCTACAGTGCAGCCAGTATTTGGACCTTTTATTCAATGATAC
>JAGFPH010004980.1:38944-50186 GCA_018207615.1 Philaenus spumarius | reverse complement strand
CAAAAAACAAGGAAAGGTTCCCCATTTAAAGTTTGCTGTAAAATTAATACTTTCTGAGATCCCAATGGTGGCCCAATTAAAAAAATCACATAAAATAGAAAATTTTTGAGAGGGTGTAGCTCATAAACGGTTGGGTTTAGGAAAAAATACAAAAGAATACAAATGTCTTAAATTTGTGTCCTCAATCGAAATTCAACATACAAAATAGGGGTTTCCATTTGAAAAAATTAAGTTGGCCGCCATATTGTAAAAATGGCGGAGTTTTTGGAAATGTTAATATTGTATTTTTAATGTAAGGGAAAAAGTAGGGAAGGTCCCCCGTTTAAAGATTGTTGTAACTTTTATAGTTTCTGAGATGCCAATGGTGGCCCATTTAAAAAAATCACCCTGTAGGCGTATACATGTACATACGTGTTCGCACTGCAACGGCCGCATTTTACGTCCGATTTGGTAAACGCGTTGGTTTTAAGTCGCTCGCACAAGTTCGCTAGCCAAAAAATCCCAACGACCGGAAGCACGTGTTTGAAATGAAATAAATTTTTTTTGAGATTTTTGTACTAAAATGAAACTTTTTTGGGGTTTTGTCTAAAAAAAATTATATAGGAGGTTATTCTGCATATTTAGTTTTCTACACGAATATTATAGCCTGTCCGGTTTTCCAAAAATCCATCAAAACGTAAAATACTATAAAAAGCGAGCGAAGCGAAGCAGTCCAAGGTCGTGGTGCAAACTCGCAAAGCGAGTGTTTCATCTGCGAGCGTAACAAAACAGCGCCGAGGATTAGAGGCTGAGGTAGAAACAAACTACATAATATTTCTTCAACTCACGCAAGCGGTTCAGCTGTGCGATCGGATTATTTCTTTTCAACAGAGCTAAAAAAAAGCCCGTCCAAAACACCAGCTTTTCAAATTTCGACACATTATTCTATCCAATTACCGCGTAAAGAATGAACGGTCACACCCGTGTTATGAATATTCAGATTTACGTCTTCTCGGAATTACTGTATATTTCATCGGGTGTCACGTGACCATTAGGTAAAATGGCATTAGTTTCCCACGTGCGTGGAACGGGTTATGTAATTCCAGTAAAGTAGGCTAACAAATATTTGCTAATCAAAGAGCCGGACAAAACAATCCTAGTGCGAATCTCAACAGCGGTTCGCTGGATTTTAATTAGTAGCTGTCGTGCCAGGCATCGCCCGTGTTAGTGAAGTTAATTTACTAGTCTTGTACAATCAAATCTGACGGAGCGTGTTATAATCACAAAGTATACAGAGTGCCCAGCTGCGACGTCGGATATTTAACATTGAACCTTTGCCACCATTTTGAAACGCAGGAAAACAAATTGTTTAAGTAAAACGTACCCTGTTTATCAGTTTATATCAATATTCATACCCAGTTTCATGACTATGTCTTAATATTTCTGAGATATTTGAATTTGTAAAAATTATTTACAGACAGAAAACAGATCGCGATAGGACACATATTATATTCTAAATCATTACTTGCTTGTTTTTAGCTGACAAATAACCCCGTAAAGTGTCGGACAACCAAAGCTAGACACCCTGTTTACAGGGTGATTCAGGACAAGGCCGTAGCCAGTGGTGGGTTAGGGGGTCAACCCCCTTCCCTCGAAATCCCGAAATTTAGTAATTAAAATTAATACTAGGTTTAAAAAGTGCAAATCTATCTATATATATATAAATGAATTGCTGTTCGTTAGTCTCGCTAAAACTCGAGAACGGCTGCACCGATTTGGCTATTTTTTGTCTTAAAATGTTTGTAGTAGTTCATAGAAGGTTTATACGAAGAGAAAAGTTTGAAAAGTTTCCCGAAAAAGTTTCAAATTTGGAAGAAACCGAACAGCATTATTATTGTATGAACTCAAAACCATAGCTCACAAAAACAGCTGTTCGTATAAAAAGCTTATGTTTGTTTACATGTATTACCATAGCAACATTACTTATTTTATATTATTAGCAAATTTATAATCACTTTAATACTCTTCAAAACCAACAGCTTTTTAAGGTTAGATTGAAAAACTATAAACATACACAAATAAAAATGCTTACAGAATTATAATTCAACTCAAACATTGGTTATTAAATATCTATATAGGCCTACTTAGAGATATGCTGCTTAAAATATTATTTATATAAAATATATCATAACTATGAAGTTTTAATACTTTTCAAAACATATTTTCGCTATCAATAATAATAATAACAAACAAATTATTTGACACTGTGCATAACCATAAACATACACGAGTTTAAACATATTATATTGAAAACTAAACAAACAATCTGAATTAAACTAAATGCCATTAAAATATCACATTCGTAGCTTTATTTTGATATATAATTGTATATTTAAATACTAAACAATATCTTATACTAATTAGGCCTATACATTTAAAATTACAAACTCTATTTGAACCAGTTTGTTACATCCTAAATTAACGCGGATGTTACAAAGTGATTCAAATATCTTTTCTACGACCCCCAGCTAATTTAAACCCTCGCTGAGAAAGGGTTAAAAGAAATTCGAAATTTTAGGGCGGTTTGGGGGGGGGGGGTCAAAGTTACTAAAAATCCCTATAAGAACGAATTAGAATGAAATTTGGTACGTAGCTTCCTTTAAGGCTGTAGGTGCTCACAACATTGTCAATGAAATTAAGTGAAAGTCAAAATTAGTAAAAACTATAAATTAAAACAATATATATAAAGCTTTTTCATGTTAGATAGTAGTTTACAGGAATACAATTTTCAGTGCTTTCCTAAATAGCGCAACCCTTTTTTTTTCATGACCACAGTAGGATACGCACGGGTATTCAACGAACACTTAAAAAGAATACAATTACGTCAAAAGACTGAAAATACTAACAACCACGGGCAACGCCGTACGGGTCAGCTAGTTAAATTATAAAATAGACAACACAACAGAGGATCCAACAACATACTGCATTTTACATCATTGTGCACTGCATGCATACTGATATTTAGATTTACTTGATTAAACTACAACGTACAATACACATGGATACAGTAGGTTACATACAGCATTACTCTCTTGTGAGCTTGATCTGATCTATTAATTAAGAAAACTATGAAGGTTCAACAAAAATACTTTACTCTAACCAAACACGCAATGCTCTGTGTATTGAACATTCTCCCAATTCGGGGGTTGGCGTGCGAAGCACTCAATGCTCTGTCTATTGAAAATATCCCCATTACAAGGCGTATTAAAGAAGGTGTGTGCTTCGAGGAGCGTGAACTCGTCCGGTCCGCGCAGCTACGTCACGTGCTACACACTCAACCAGTAGTTCCGAGTGCAATTGTAAGCTTTTGCTCAAACTGCGAATTAAATACTTTATGGTTGTCTAAAAATTATGTTTTTGGTATCGATGGAAAGGTAATAAAGTGAGCATTAAAATGATCTATGTCCATGGTCAAATATTCCTAGGCGTATAATTTTGAAACAAGCCTAAATCTAATATACGGGTTTGATTGACATAAAAACTACCCTAAGTGAGGAAGTTTTTTACTATTACTTTCGGGAGGCATTCAAAGACATAGAAATGTAAAGAATAAAATGTAGTAAATACTGACATCAATTTTTTTTTATGAAAGTTGTAGCTGTCCTACATAATAAGATTGTAATCAGAACCATAGTTACTCGCTTCTTGCGGCGATTGAATGTACGCTACTAAAATTTGTTATTAGTTCTCATTTCTCTTCGTTATTAGTATTATTCACATTGTTGTGAACAGGTAATTTTTTTTTAAATGTATAAATATGAATTTTTAAAGAGTTGTCAAATTTAAGTAGCTCTATAGGGTAAAACCTTTTACCATCAATAAGATGGTGATTTTTCCAGTTTATTGGTTTTGTTATGTTTACTAGGCCTACTATTACTAGTAGGCTACTAAATTTACTTTTCAAAAATTGAAACCGTCTAAAATTGTGATTGTTTAGTTAGCCTGCCCAAGGATAAATACTAAATAAAAATTAATATAAACTAATTTTATCAATGAAATAATTCAAAAATAGTATGTAGTCTAGGTGATAAATAAAAAGTCGTGGTGAATACAACATTGAGTTTTATTTCAGTAGGGTATTAACCCTAGATTACTTATGTCAAAATTTTGTCACGGGATTACTTATGTATCGTAAATTTGACTACTAACAAATATTTATTTTTTTACTGTACTAAAATAATTTTGTTATTATTTTTTTTAAATTGTAATTGTAACCTAGCATATTTTAGGGCTATATATTTTTTTTAAAAGAGTTATACATCAAATAAATAAAATAATTTGTACCACCAATATTTTATTTTTGTTACTCTTTAAAATTATTTAATAACATACAACAGCATTTCAGTTACGGCATAAATTCTGTCCACTTCGAACATAAAACAATTTTAATAGGCCTACTCTAAAAATATATGTTTTAACCGTCTAAGCGAAAGGCAGTTTTTTACTGCTTGTACACTTGTCATTATCACTTAGATAGAATGTATCCTATTCAAGTAAAGTGTACACTATTATACATTTTATTGTTCAGGAAAGTATGGAGAACATTTCCATGTAAACAAAATATTTAAACAAATTTCTCTAACTATTTTTGCGTTTCAAAAGGTAAAAAAAAACAAATTGGTAAACCAAAGTTTCAAAAGTAAGGGTTTTAGAAAAATACTATAAAATCCATAATATACAAAAATATGGGAAACCCCTGCGTGCTCCACACGCCAACCTCGTTGGAACCTTCTAATACATAATCATTTTATGTTTTCTTTATAATAATTGTTTAGGATTCATAATAACCACAAAGCCAAGATGGTAAATAATGTTAAATGTTCAAATCAAATTTTTCGTATATTTTATAAAAGCAGTTATAATAAAGGTTAAAAGAACCAGCAAGGCTCAGGTCTACACTTTAATAAAAACATAACCTAAAAGTTAAAAATACAAATAATTGCTTCAAAGTATGAAATTAGCTGTTAATGGAAATATTGGAGCAAACAGTCGTTATATCTGTTATTTTATTCAATTGGTCGCTGTGGTAATGAATGTAAATACATGTGTTGGTTCATCATTCTAGGTCTAGCCTATGATTTTTTCCGACTAAATTTACAAATATTGAAATACAAAATGTGTTTATTAAAATTAATTATAGCCTATGTTAATCAGGGATAGTAGTCCGGTCAATTTAGACATTCGGTGCTACATAAATTCCCACCAAGCTGAAAATCAGTAAGATTGTTTGAAATATGATTAAAAATCAAATTTGAAAGTTCCCCATCTTTCCCCTGTATGGAAAAAAATTTATTCAAGGTCAAAGGTCAAAAAAATGAGTTTTTCGCGATTTTCAGCAAAACGGTAAGTTTTATCATAAAAATACGTCAGTTAAAAATTGTAGATCATAAAATTATCTACAAAAATTGTATCTATACTTTTTTTCCTACGAGCCACCGTTTTTGAGATATAACGATTCAAAAAGTTGTAAAAGTTGTAATCGTCATAATATGCACACGTTTCCACGCCACCTATGAGGTAGTGTACTTAGCGCGTTTTTTTGACGTGGTTTCCCCAGTAGGCCTATTCCACGGGTCTGTTGTGATCCTGTTTAATTTGAAATTATTGCAAAATAATGAATATTAGCAGAGATTGAAAAGATAAAAACAATTTAGGTTAAAAAAAAGTAGTGAAATTTAATCGTCCGAGTCGTAACTTTCAAATTCTTCTTCTTGTTCTTCTTCTTGATGTTCTTCTTCTTGATGTTCTTGTTCGTCTTGTTCTTCTTTATTTTCATCCTGAGTACATGTAAGCTGCGTTAATAGCGATGTATCGCATGTCGCCTTGTAGGAATCAAACGGATCCTCCACTGTTGGTGATTCAATATTAGAGCATGACCGGCCTTGACAATGTGTACATGCCAGAGAACAAAACAGTCCGACTTTTTTGCAACCACATTTAGCACTGCACCCCTTTTTGTAGTTGCGAAAAATTGTGTTCAGCAGTTTTTCCGGCGCAGGTGGAAGTAAAGTTTGGACTGGTTCTAATGAATTGTTGACCAACTTCCAACCCCAGTCTGTAGGGTCTAGCTGATAACCAAGCCACACTTGAACTTGGTAATATACCCGAAAAAGATGTTGATGAGCAGCAACTGAGGTTGGAGGAAGACAAGCTAATTGTACTTGTTTTTTACTTTTAGTGTTTTTAACGAAACATGCATATCTATACTTATCTAAGCAGGTAGTTTTTTTTAGGAGCTCCGTACATAGAAAGAAGAAAGCGAATGCCGTTAGTGATAATTTCTTGTCGAGTTGAATTACTATTTTTTAAAACTTCAGCGCATTAAACTAAATTTTGTTTTTCAAACATTTTGAAAACTGTTATTTTACCCCTTCTGTAAAATGCAGATGTTGTATCACAGCCAGTTATTGCGTGTAAAAATAGTACATGATTTTGACACTTTGCAAAAGTAGATAAACTTTTTGATGAATATATTTCCGATTGATGTTGAGCTTTTCCTGGTTTTAAGAAGAAACTAGTTTTTTCAGTTGGAGTTCGAGCAGTGAGTAATACGAGTAAGTCTAAATCTTCACCAACAACAATAGTTATTGTATTTGTCAAATTGAATTGTTCTATTGCTGTTTCAATTATGAATACATCAGCATCATTATTAGCTTGTTTTACCAATATATTTTTAGCAGTAAATTTTTCTTTCAACATTGAAATGAACCGATACTTGTTGTGAGTATTTGTAAGAAATTTTTGTTGAGTGGTTGGAACAAGGTCTTGTTGTCTTGTTGTAACAAGATATTGTCTCAAGGTTACAATGACGTATAAATTAAGGGACTGGGTTTCATTTTACCTGATATTTTTATAGTTATATCTTATGTATATTTTATATTATAAGTGCAAGTTACAATGACCGATAGAAAAATATTTTAACATATATTACAATTTACAACTATAGAGATGTATATACGTGGCGTACTCATGCATATTATGACAATTACAACTTTTACAACTTTTTGAATCGTTATATCTCAAAAACGGTGGCTCGTAGGAAAAAAGTATGGCTACATTTTTTGTAGATAATTTTATGATCTACAATTTTTTTCTGAAGTATTTTTATGATAAAACTTACCGTTTTGTTGAAAATCGCGAAAAACTCATTTTTTTGACCTTTGACCTTGAATAAATTTTTTTCCATACAGGGGAAAGATGGGGAACTTTCACATTTTATTTTTAATCATATTTTTAACAATCTTACTGATTTTCAGCTTGGTGGGAATTTATGTAGCTTTGCTCTTATTTTTTTGTCTAAATTGACCGGACTATAGTGTAGCTTTTTATTTCGTAGATCAACATTTCTTGGGAATCGATGAACCATTACTCGTAAAAAGCTGTATTTTTTATTTGAGTTACCGCAGCCAAACACAGCACAAAAAGGCATTGTAATTAATGGTTATTAATTATAAGAAATGTTATTACAATAATACACTATTTTACCTATAATTAATAACATAATTTGACTTCAAAAAGGCTTGAAGGTCGTACAGGTTTCAGCGGTAAATATAGGGAAGGAGTCTAGACTGGAGCTCCGACTGTAGCACTCTACGTCACGGGTAGGCTGGAGTGGAGGGAGAAGCTGCGCATGCACACACCTTCTTTAATACGCCTTGTCCCCATTACGGGGGTTAGGGTGCGAAGCATGCAATGCTCTGTGTATTGAAAATACTCCCAATATGGGGGTTGGCGTGCAATGCAATGTGTATTGAAAATACTCCTAATACGGAGGTTGGCGTGCGAAGCACGCAATGAACTGTGTATTGAAGATACTCCCAATATGGGGTTGGCGTGCAATGCACTGTGCGTCGGCAGCTTGTCATGGTGTTCAGTGTCGAGGTCACATGTGTGTCCTTAGCAGTGGACGTGTTAAAAGGGGTTTAGATTCAAAACCCCGGTCCTGACCAGATCTCCCCCCCCCCCCCCCCCCCGAAAAGTTTTCCTGGCTACGGCTTTGATTCAGGAAGAAACGAAGAAACTAGTGTACTAGTGAAAACAAATAAAAAAGTTCATATAAACATCATTTCTGAAATGCTTCGTTTTCCAGTTATCCACCGGATTGGTTTTTACAAAATACTTAATACCTTTGGATATTCGTTCATATATTTTCGAAATTTCGGCTGTTTGCGAGTCTGCACCTCGACCTTGCTGCTTTGGATCAGATGATGCCCTCACGTGGATTTGAACCGGGTACTTTTATGGTATTTTACGTTTTGATCGATTTTGGGGAAACCAAGCTAGCTATAAGGTCGTGTGAAAAAACAAAATGTGCAGAGTAACATCCTGCTTTTATTTGTTTAGATAAATCCCCAAAAGTTTCACTATAGTAGGCCCTACGAAAAATCTAAAATAAATTGTTACTTCCGCTCAAAAACTTGCACCCTTCTTTTAAAACTTTTGATTAACTAGTTCGTCTGAGCGACTTAGACAACCAGTCAACCAACGTGTGCCAAATTGGACTTAAAATGCGGCCGTTAGAGTGTGAACACATAATTATATACATACATATAAAACATATTTAATAACACCCCAAAACGTGTTCTGGGGACCATGATCGGTGCTCATTTTACTACTCCCGACCGTAAGGGTCACTGAAATAGCTCATGTTTCCTATGAAAATTCGCTAACAAGTATAAAAGAACAAACAACAAAACTAAAAGTTGAATATAGGAGAATTAAACTGCCATCTTCGATAAATATAATATAACAAGATTTTCCGAACGTAAGAAGTGCTATAGCCCGTCTCAACTTAAGTTGAGGCAAGGAGGGTGGGTAATTAGGGTCGGTCTCAACCGTCATAAAACTGACCCTTATTAATGCCGCCTGAGTGAACCTGTAGGACACTCTAGTATAAAATTGCAATTCAGTATGTCTTAAGTCAAAATGAAAAAACGATATCATATTTCGTTTCATGATACTTTCCTGATAATTTTGATACCAAATTTGATTACATTTGGCCAACTTTGAGCTGTACTAGCGTTATAAACTTTCTTAGTTGAATTAAGTAACATTACTAATATGGTTTACAACAATAAAGCCACAAAAATGTACTAGAGAAGTTCATATTTAAATATGTAACAAATAATCATTATTTGAGAAAAAAACTCGATACTGTATCGTTATTTACCATAATAGCCTACAAACAATTGTCTGTTTGTACCATGTTAATCGGCCGACGGGGGGCGCTACCCTGTCCGCCATATTGAATCTGATTCCCATAAGAACAATGCTACAGAATAAGTCATTTTTTCTGTTAATTCGTGGAATAAATTTAAAATTTGGTTTCATTTTGAAGTACTGTCATATGCGGATGTTGATTGCTAAATACATTTTCAAAAACTGTTTTATTGTTTTCATAAACATATGATATAAATAGTAAAAACAGTAAACTTTATAAATTTTTTACTCAGTTGCAAAAAGAGATATTGCACAAAATCTTAGCAATCAACACCCACAATCTGTTTTACTTTAAGGAAAAAATACAGCTTTCGTTTTTTGACAAAAACAACACAAAAATATGCTTAATAGTGAAGGTATGTTTTGGTTATTTAACCTTGAAATTGGTAGCCAACATCGCCGTTTTGATAGTAGGGAGCCGAGACTTAAAGTGTTGTAACTGTTTTTTTTTTTTTTGTCAATACAACAAATTACAAAACTAAGCTCCGAAACGCAGAGAGAAAGTTTTAACTATACCATATGGTAATTATAATAAGTTATTACTATTTATTATTATTATTATTATTATGTTGCTTTAATTAATGCGATATAATTAATACCGCTTTATCATTAATAATTAAAATTTAATTTTGTAATTTCTTGTATTGAAAAACAACAGTTACAACACTTTAAGTCGGCCGATTAACATGGGGCAAACACACAATTGTTTGTATTATGATAAATAACGATACAGTATCGAATTTTTTCTCAAATAATGATTATTTATTACATTTTTAAATATGAACTTCTCTAGTACATTTTTGTGGCTTTATTGTTGTAAACCGTATTAGTAATGTTGATTCAACTAAGAAAGTTTATAATGGTAGTACAACTCAAAGTTGGCCAAATGTAATCAAATTTGGTATCAAAATTATCTGGAAAATATCATGAAACGAAATATGATATCGTTCTTTCATTTTCACTTAAGACATACAGAATTGAAATTGTATACTAGAGTGTCCTACAGGTTCACTCAGGCGGCATTAATAAGGGTCAGTTTTATGACGGTTGAGACAGACCATAATTACCCACCCTCTTGCCTCAACTTAACCTGAGACAGGCTATAACTACTTAAATGTTTACAAACTGAAAATGTACTGTGATTTGAGAATTTAAGTTGGTTTAGTTACATTTTTTTACAGTTGAATTTGACGACGTAGTCAAAATTAGTGTTCCTTATTTTGTTAGATTTCATCGAATGTCGTTTTATTGATTTCAATGATGTTATTATTCGATGATAATTAAGATAGTTATAGGCCTAAATATTTCACAAGTAAATTGTTGATCATTTTACGTGTTATATTTTGTTTACAATCGTTATTAATTACAGTAATAGGCAGCCCAGCTGGCGGTGCCAGCAGGACAACTACTGTACTACCCTTTTGAGGAAACGGACTCATAACTCGGCATTAACTTACTGAAAACATTTCTCATTCCTTATCTTTCGGTTTCTAGTTTTAAAATCCTACTATGTAAATATAATAAACTAGCTGACCCGTACGGCGTTGCCCGTGGTGGTTGGTATTTTCAGTCTTTTTTAACGTAATTGTATTCTTTTTAGGTGTTCAGTCAGTGAGTGGTACTTGGCTTTTATTTATATAGATCTTAAATAATAAAAGCACTATTGTCATAATAATAAAAGATCTGAAATTATGATTTTAGTAACTTTGATCCCCCCAAACCTCTCCTAAAATTTCGAAATTTTTCATACCCTTTCTTAGTGAGCACCTATGTCCCTAGAGGAAGCTACACACCAAATTTAATTCCAATCCGTTCGGTAGTTTTGAAGAAATCGTGATTTAATAACTTTGATCCCCCCAAACCCCCCCTAAAATTTCGAATTTTTTGAAACCCTTTCTTAACGAGCGCCTATGGCCCTAGAGGAAGCTACATACCAAATTTCATTCCAATCTGTTCGGTAATTTTGGAGAAATCGTGATTTAGT